>SNQJ01S0015895.1:77746-89718 GCA_010110895.2 Picea sitchensis | reverse complement strand
GGGGTGAATGAGTGTGGGGATATTTTTCCCAAAACTTCCCTCTTACACAAAACTCATTATTTAGCATTCAACTCTTACTCATTACTCATTGATTTCATTTATAACAAGTTAGATGTGAACACATATCAACAACATAAATCAACAATATATCATCAACAAGTCATCACCATAAGGAACACAAAGAGCATAAGATGTATGTAAAAATTTTATTTTTATTATGGAAAATAATCTGGGGGTTTTCCAGCAACAACTAAATAGAGTAAAACTCTACAAGAGCACCAGATCTATCTGGAAGATTCAACTTACACTCTCAACACCAAATGAGATGAGGCAACAGTCATCAATAGATATCAATCTTCCAATAGGTACGCAACCTGTCAGTAGTGCATATTGCATGTGTACACAACCTGGATCACTACAACTCACGTATGTATGTGTCTACTGTATACAACAAACTACATATACCTTCTGAGTTTTTAGGGTTTATCATTCAAGATCAACTCAGATCATCTACAAACAATATAGCATTCTCTTCTATCTCTGACTATTCAATCTTCCCACCATCCAGTCAAAACACATCCAAGATCTCTAATAGCTTGTTCATGCTCCACAACAAATCAATATGAATGTTATATCAATAATGTATACACAACTAGTATACCACAACAATCATGTCACCACTAAATCAAAAAGGAACTCCTCACTCCATCAATCAAATCAACCATACTGAACCACAACATAGAATCCATACTAAGAATTCCCTAAGCAATCACAACACATCAAACAACAACATCCATCAAGACAATAATTCAACCATACCACTGTCTCAGAGGTAGATCTGAGCCCATAGAATGCATATCTAGAACCTGCCTCATCATCCAAGATCTTGGCACTAGCTTAAACACAAGTCTTCATCATTCCATCCACTATATGTGCCCTGTCCTTATACAAATTGTGTATGTATGCAACCTGGCCCATTACAACCCGTGTACACCTTAGAAACTAGGGTTTCTGAAGCTCTGAGATTTTGGCCGTCAAGATCTCTGATATTGCTGAAACTTTGATGCATCCATGAGATCCTCCTCTCACTCCCTTTCTCAGAATAGATCTTCAATAATTCTCAAGAGATCCATACCAAATATGCTCTCACAATAATCTCTTACAAGAAACTCTCCATCAATTACTCCAAAATATATTCTCACAAGAAGTTCTCACAAGAATCTCTCCATCAATTACTCCAAAAGATATTATCACAAGAATCTCTCCATTGATCCACACAAAAGATGTTTTTCAAGAGTCCATAGCTATATTATTTATACTTTCATCCTCTAGGTCACTTAACCCATTTCTAGGTCACTTAACCTATTTTCCTTATTTTAGGGTTAACCACTTTCCATAAATAGAAAGTTCTACAATATGTTATCATTTAAATATTCCTTCTTGATTTCATCACTTCTCTTTATTATTTAAATAATAAACCTTGACTTGTCACTTTAATTTATCATTTAAAATAATGATTTCTTCTTTTAGGTCAATTTGACTTCTTTGACCTTGGGGGCTTCAAACCTTCATATGGGGGCCCTCCAACTTCATAAGGCCATAACTCTCAAACCCTGAGGAGTTATCTAACATTCCACATATCACCAAAAATAGCATGACAAGAATTATCCATATAGGATAGTTTCACCAACAAATTCATTGATCTTCATCTCATTATTCCACATACAAGAATGGGTCCTCCAACCATTCTTCTAGGATAACCCAATCTGCAAAGCATCTTCCTTTGAGGGATTTCACCATAAGGGGACCACTTTGGATTCAATCCATTTGTGAACCTTATCAATCATGATAAGACAATAATGAGTCATCTTATCATCAAACAAACTATGCATCATCATGTATCAATGAAAACTCATTGAACCATCTTCATATATACATCATATCAATGATCCATATTTGTCAATTGGTTTCCACTTTGAAATCCATCATTATCATCAAGGAATATACATATACATTTTTCATCAATCATATATCAATCAATCCTTTGAAATCAATCAATCACTTGACATCAATCAATCAAACTATTGGTATCAATGACAACATGATCCAACAAGATCACTACCCTCTAGGGTAAGGTAATGGAAGTCATGTAGAAGCTACAACCTGTGCAAGATGAAGCTTGCAAGGTGTTCTAAGAGATTGATGGACAAGGCTCACAACTGGATCAAGTGGTTGCAGCAGTAGAAAAATGCCTGAAAGGGCTTGTTACAGAGCAGACGATCCAAGAGCTCGTTGAGCAGGAGGCTCAGGCGAGGCAACAAGTTGAGGATTCTAGAGTTAATATCAAGGATTTTGAAGCAACACTGTCCATACCCGAGTGACTCGGGACGGGTCATAGGTGAGCATTGGGGGCCTATTGGACCTTGACCAAGTTTTGAGGAAACCTTGGTAAGATTTGGCCCATTTTTGGACTTCGACACATTGTTCAAAGAAGGAGTGCCCAAGCGAAGATGAGATCACGGATCTCACCAATTTTGAGGGTTAAGTGGACCTAGTAAAGGGTCCTTTAGGGTTTTTGTAATGGTTTTCTGGGATGTTTTCCCATGGGGTTTTCCCATGATTAGTCCTTATTGTAAGGGTTTGTAAAATTATAAATAAATAAGAATATATTATAGAGGGGGGGAGCTAAGCTGTTAGGAACCAAATATCAACATAACATAGAAAAACCTTAGAATACATACTCAACTCCTTGAAAAAGAGAGAAATTAAGATAATAAGCCTATTTGAGGGGGAAACCTCTTTATACCCACATAAATTTCCAAATACAAGATGATTCAAAATGAAAATGTCTCCTTGGTATATGTAGGAGACTTGGAGGTACAATTACAACTAATGGACCCAAGATGGCATAAATAAAGTAACATTACTAATGCAATATGCCCCAATTAAGGGGTAATGTGCCACTATTTAGGGCTTAACATGCCCCTCCCCTTGAGACAAGTGTTGTCTACAATGCTTGAGTAAGTACAAATGCTTCTGTATAAAAGACTCGTCTTCCCAAGTGGAATCTTCAGCCAATAGTTTCCTCCATTTAATGAGATACTCTAAAATGGATCTACTCCTTAGCTGGTGACTTCTTGTATCAATGATGGCTTCAAGATCCAATATGATTTTTCCTTCCTCATCAATTTCTGGCAATATAGTTTGAACTGGGATCTTGTCACCTATAACCTTCTTTAAGCATGAAACATGGAAAACTAGGTGTACCCGTGAAGATGCTGACACCTCCAATTTGTATGTCATAGTACCAATCTTTTGCAACACCTTATAAGGGACATAGTACATTGGTGATAATTTATTATCCTTCTTGTCTTTCTTGAGGGACATTCATTTGTATGGCTGTAGTCTTAAAAATACCCAATCCCCTACTTCAAAACATATTTAACTACGATGTTGATCTGCTTGTTGTTTCATGTGATTCTATGCCATGGTTAGGTTGTCCTTTAATACTTGGAGAACTTTATTTTTATGGTCGATGTGATATTCCATTGCTTGAACCTTAGATTTTTATTTTAGAGAAGAAGTGATGGAAGTAGGGTGGTATCCAGAGAGTGCCATAAATGGTGTCATTTTTGTTGTAGTATGAAAGGAAGTGTTATACCACCATTCTGCCAAGGGTAACCATTTGAACCATTGTGTTTGTTTATCAGAGACAAAGCAATGAAGGTATACTTATCGACATTTTTTCACTAGATTGAGGATGATAGGATGAGATATGAGCCAATTGAGTACCCAAACAAGAAAATAATTTTGTCCAAAAATGTCCAATGAAGATGGGATCTTTGCCACTTACAATAATCTTTGGGCTTCCATGTATCTTTTGAACTGTGTCCATGAATGCGGTGGAAACTGTACTAGATTTGAAGGGATGAGAGAATGCACAAAAGTGTGTGTACTTGGCCAGTCTATCAAAAATCACCATGATGACACTCTTTCCTTCAGACTTTGGTAACCCTGTGATGAAATCCATGGAAACTTCCTCCCGATGCTGACTTGGGATGGCTAAGGGTTGTAAAAGACCTGGGGTCTTAATTGTTTCCACCTTATTTTGTTGGAAAACCAAACATTCTGCCAGAAACCATTGAACATCAGTTTTAAGGCCATCCCCAAAAAAATTCTTCTTGACCCTACAGTAGGTTTTCAAAAATCCTGAGTGCCCTCCTACCAGAGAGGTGTGAAATTCCAATAGTACCTTTTGTTTGAGTTGGGAGTTCTTACATAAATATAACCGATCTTTGTACCATAGTGAATTATGTTTCCATGTAAATGTATCTGATGCACTAGAATCCTACTGCAACCTTTGAATGAGAGTCCACATGTTTTCTTCATTCTTCCATTCATCCCTTTCTTCTATTATCAAATCGGGTTGGATGATCGAGATAGAATAGAGAAAGGCCTTAACATATTCATCCTTTCTTGATAGTGCATCTGCCATAAAAAATTTCTTCCCTTTTTTATAGATGATTTCAAAATCATAACCCAATACTTTGGTTACATATTTTTTTTGTTCTTCTGAAGACAATCTTTGTTCCAAGAAGTATTTAAGACTATCATGATCTTTTTTGACCTTGAAGTGCCTACCTATTAGGTAAGGGTGCCATTTCTTCAATGCATATATTATTTCCATCATTTCCTTCTCATAATTTGGTTTGTCTAAGTTGTTTCCCTTGAGTGGTCGACTTTCAAAAGACATGGGCATTCCTTATTGCATTAGGACAACACCAATGCCATTTCCCGAGGCATCACATTCCACAATAAAGATTTTTTTGAAGTTTGGTGTGGTTAAGACAAGATATTTTCACATCACCTCTTTCATTTTTTCAAAAGATTTAGTTTCCTTTGGAGTCCATGAAAATGCATCCTTCTTAGTTAGTGTCGTTAAAGGTGCTTCTATTCTCCCATAGTTCTGAACAAACTTGCGGTAGTAACTTATCAAACCCAAAAATCCTCTAAGATTCTTCAATGTTTTGGGAATTGTCCAGTCCATCATGGCCTTAATCATGTTAGGGTCTACCATTACACCTTCATGAGATACAATATGAACCAAATACTCTACCTCCTTCACCCCAAAGAAACATTTGGATGGTTTGGCATATAGTTGTATCTCCTTTAGTAGTTGTAGAACCTTCTCAAAATGTCGCACATGATCCTCCCAAGACTTGGTATGGATTAGTATATCATCAAAAAATACCAACACAATTTTTTGAAGGAAGGGATTGAAGATGGAATTCATCAACCCTTGGAATGTGGAAGGTGCATTTTTAAGGCCAAAAGGCATGACCAAAATTCATAATGGCCTTCATGAGTTTGAAATGTTTTTTTTGGGCTATCTTCTTCCTTCATTCTAATCTGAGGATACCCTGAATGAAGATCTAACTTTCTGAAATAGATTGCTCCATGTAGTTCATCCAACAATTCATCAATGATGGGAATGGGAAACTTATCTTTAATAGTGATCTTATTGAGCTCTCTAGAATCTGAACACGTACGCCATGATCCATCTTTCTTGAATACCATTATCACCAGTGTAGAGTAAGAACTTTGGATAGGTCTAATAATTCCAGCCTCTAACATTTCTTCAACCATACACTCAATTTCACTCTTATGGGCATAAGGGTATCTTTACGGCGTGATATTAGGAGGAACACTCCCAGGAATTAGGTGAATATCATGATCATGATTTCACATGGGTGGAAGACCTTTGGGAATATCTTCAAATACTTTGGAATTCTTATCAATGATCCCTTGGATATCTAGCGGAATACATGGTTTAGATGTTTGAACATCTAGTGAGCATAGTTGTGATATTACACTTTGATGCCCCTTTTTCAATAATTTTGTCATTCCATTGGATCTTATCACCTTACCTGGTTTCCATGTGATACCTCTTAACTCAATTTCTTTACCTTCCAATGAAAATTTCACGAAAATTAAAATCCATTGTTCCTAATGATTGTAACCATTGGATTCCTAGTACGACATCAGCACCACCCATAGGTATATAAATCATTGGAATATTCATTACATATTCCCCCATAGTAAGATTGATCTTATTGCATATTCATGAGAAATTGATAGTTCCTCCATCTGCAATCATTACTTGAAAATATGGTGCTATATATACAAAGCAATTTAGAGCTTTGGCTAATTTTTAGGGAATGAAATTATGAGTACTACCATAATCAATTAGGACTATTACATTTTTATTTTTGATATATCCTTCGATATTGAGGGTTTTAGGAGTGATAATTCTAGCCAATGCATTACATGATATCGTGGGAGTCAACTCTTTAGAAGAAATCACTTCTACATTTTCATTTTGAGATGGTTCTTGTTCTTCTTCCTCTTCACAATCTATGTAGAATAATTTCTTTTCACCACACTTATGTCCCTTACTGTACTTGCTGTCACTATTAAAGAATAAACCTTTTTCTTTTATTTCCTCCAATTGTTGAGGTGTCAACCTTGTAGGTTGAGGTGTTTTAGAAGTACCATTATTCTCTTGATAGATGTTAGGATTGGTCCTTCTAGTTTCCATAGCCATATTTTTTCTTTTGACATTTCTTTCCACCCTAAATGAATTCTCCAATGATTTGGGTTCCCAAAGGAGAACCTCATGTTGAACGTTATCTCTTAAGTTTCCTATGAATACATCAATCAAGTGATCATCTAGAATATTTGTTACCTTTATATTCAATCTTTGGAAGTTCTCAATGTGCTCTATATCTGAACCCTTTTGCTTGAGATTTATCAATTGGCTAAAGAAGGTATTGCTCCTTGTATTCTCATAGTGTGCTATCATTTCTTCCCTGAAAATTGTCCAAGTGACAAGTGATGTGCAAGAAAAAATACATCGATACCATAGAAATTGATTGGGTTCTAAATATAAAGAAGCAATTCATACCTTTTGTGTATGTGGCACATCATGTAGATCAAAGAATTGTTCCATTTGAAGTATCCATGTGATTGGGTCCTTGCCATGAAACTTCCTCATATCGATCTTAGGAACATGGTTGGTATTAAACCCAAAGTTGGAGTTTCTCCATTATTGATTCATCTTCTTTCTGTCCTCATCATGAATTTCATGGGATACATTTTCACTTTCAGGTTTCTTCTCTATTAGGAAAATTTTCAATCCTTCCATGATCTCCCTTTTTAAACCATCCATCATCCCTTGTAGTTCATCTTTTTTCATTGTATTATTTTATGAATCATTTATGTCCCTACGCATTTCTTCACCTTCATCAAGAGTCCAAGTAGGACTGTCTGGAGGCTTATCTGGTGTAGAAGTTCCCTTTTTGGGTGGCATGTTGGCAAAGTATCACTTTTAAACCTTGATTTTGAGGTGGTTCTTCTAGAAAATCTTTCTTCTATTGTATCTCCAAAATTTCAGCCCTTTTGGGTATGAAATTTTCATTTTTGTAGTTCTCTAATATTTCCTCTCTGTAATTCCGCAAGTCTAATCAAAATTGGATGTGCCAAGTGGAATTTACAATAACTTCCCCACAACTTGTTGATATTTGGCCTTTCCAGAATATTTGACTTGTATAGCGTGCCCCACACAAAATAATTGATAAAAATTATGAAAATAGTACTAGAAATACTAAGGAATGTCCACTATCCAATTCAACTAGTCTCACTCTATTTGGATACTCTAGGAAGAAGTTATGATTTTTTTACATGGAACACCTGCTTGATACTAGTGAACAGGACTAGTTAAATACCCTATCTTCCACATGGTGTATATACAAATTTAAGATGACCCAGAAGTTGAACCTTTTACCACAAATACCATGCTAATTTTTGTGAATATCCTCCAGATTTAAGGGTCTGAAATGTTACAGAAAAAGTTTTATAGAAACAATTCTACAATGACTCAAATTAGGATGATTCTAGAACCCTGTCTTACAAAGGTTGTATCTCCTAAAGTGTAAGTCCTACGGAGCTGAAATTTTAACCCAACGCACCTTACTCTATATACTAAATATCATCCAAGGGGTTTTGTCTGAAATGTTGTAGAAAACACATTATAGCGAAAATTCCAAGGTATCTCAGATGTAGTAGTGAAACCCCAAGACCTTGAGCTCTGATACCATATGTTAGGAACCAAACATATTTTAGAATATAATGGATGTGCTTGTTTAACCATAGAAAATATCACTATTGTCACCCAACCATTGGACGAAGCCACCCCCAAGCACCTTAACCTTGATAGAGAATCATTCTGGAAGCAAAACCTAGGCTAGATAGCCAAACAAATGGTGGCACACCTTTCTACAAGGATAGCACACCAAGCAAGAGTTGATCAGAGAGTCCAAACCATAACCAAGGGATAGTCCAAGACAAGACAAAAATCTGCTAGCTGCAGTATCTCTCCTCCATACTTGTGCACAAAATGGCCAATTGTAGTGCGCACAAGTGATGCTTCTATAGTTCTGAGAATAATGACCAAAATGAAGACCGGCCTCCTGTATTTATACTAATTTTGGAAGACTTCCTGGGCTGAATTCTCATTCTAGGTACTAATTCTTTAGTATGTAATATTTCCTTTGGCCGACTTCTTCTCTTGAAAGCTAATAACCTAATACAATTTATCCTCTTGAGCCGACTTGTCTTATAGGGTTATTATCCAACTAATTAGGGTTTCTTATTGCTTCCCGAAATATTATGTTCTCAATAGGTTTACACATGGAGGTAAATACCTCATGCAACTACCATAATATCAACACTCCCTCTTAACTAGGAAGGTATTGAAGGCAATGGTCTTGAGCACAAACATACCATTCACCCAGTAGCATCAACATAGTCATATAGAATACATAATAATTAGATCATGAGAACCATCATCACTATCAGTGTCATCAACTGCATCATCTCGCAAAACCATACTCCATCTGAGTAATCAGACATGATTTTGGACAAAAGAGCCATTCTTCTAAACTAGACATATGTCCTAGAAGAATAAATGTTATGAACCATCTTTCGTCTGGAAAATCTTTGTCCATTGATCATCCATTTAGATGATAATCATTTCCAACACTACTGATAGTCTTCAAGGTGATCCAAACAATGTCATTCAATAGAACACAATTGTGTCTATCCATAGTAGTACACAACTATAATCCAGTGGTACACTACCACACCAAGTAGCACACAGATACTTGATCATTGACATATAGTCACAATTAGTAGAACACATCCACTATAGTAGTATACATCTAATCTCCGGAGACATACACTTTCCATAAAAATCATCTGATATCACCCTGCACAGAAAAACAATGTTATAATATAAATTGAATCATCTGATCCATTCATCCACTCACATCTATCATATATGGAAGATCATATTCCCTCATAAGGTAAAACATCAATTATGAGATATCTGGACTATTATTCTCAAGCAAGGAAGAATAATTGCCTCGATTTTTTAGCCTGGACCATTCAACTATCTGGGCCATTCCTTTGGCACTAAAAAAATTGAAACCTAGAGAGAATGAGTCTACCCTAGAGAATTCCTGTCCTTGATTGTTGAACCTAGACCATTCACCTATCTGGGCCATTCCTCCAACACTAAACAAAGTGTAACCTAGGGAGAATGAATCTTCCCTAGGGAATGCTTATTCGAACCATTTCCTAAGGAAATGACTATCCTAAACCAACCTCCAAAATGGACCATTCTTCGAAACTTCTCACAACTATGAGCTTCGAAAGAATGACTATCCGATGAGGGAGACCAATTTTCTTGACCACTACTAAGAGTGACTATAAATAAGAGAGACTATCCAAGACCATCCCCTATGTTAACCACAAGGGAAATCACTATCTATGGTACATCAAGAATCCATCGAACCATTTTCATTACGAAAATGACCGTTCGATCTGGACCATTTTCCGAACTGGAAAGGAACTTCTCATCCTGGACCATTTTTCAAACTGAAAAATAACTATCCATAAATCAATAACACATCAACGCTCCCTCTCAAACTGGGATTCATCTCTTCCTTTTTCAATAAGGAATTCTTCTCCATGAGCTCCGACTTGATTATGCAAACTCTTTCATATTGGAAAGAGGGTTTACCAAAATGTCTTCTTATCTACTCATCCGTTTCTTTTTTCTATAATTCATCATGGAGAATGTGATGCTTGATCTCACTATAATTTGGTCTTTCTAGAACACTAGTTTTCTCTGAAGGCTTCATATAACTCTGATCAATATAGTATATCATTATTGGATTCATCTTTTGTTTCTTGCTGGCTCATAACATTGTGGCAAGTGTCAAACTAGAACATATCCAAGTGATACCTCTTCTTCCATCATGAGATTTTGTCATGGATTAGCAATCCATCATCCCGAGCTTCTAAGTAACCATTCTTATACACTATATCTATTATGGAAAGTTTTTCACCACACTTCTATTGTGCATTGGAGGTTCTTTGTCAAGTTGTCTTCATTTGCATACAAGGGTTTATTTTTGGTATACCTTAAAGCCTTGAGGTTGTTCTTCATACAATCTTTGTTCAATTATTCTGGAGAACAATCTTTACATTCATTTGATGTAAACTCCAACCCATGGATATTGAGGGTGATATAATGTCTTATGTAGAGGTATGTCTGGTTTACTGGAGAAAACAATCATCATATTCTTCTCCCTCCATCTGGGAGAATCTCTAGTTCTGGATTTCGCAATGCTTTCATTCATAAGTCTTCCATACATTGTTCTTCATCATAACTTTCAATTCATGTGCTTGATTGCTTTAAGTGATCTCATATCAGGTTGGTAGTCTTGTGATTCTCGACTAGTTGTTCTGGCTTTTCCTTCTCTCTTGGAATATTCATGTTCGTCCTCATGTTTTTCTTTAGCTCTTAGTTCCATGGATTTTTCTATAGATTCCATTCCTTGAAGATTCCATCTTCTTTATTTCACCATAGGATCATGTATGTGGATGGACAACCAAGGTGTAGGGTTCTGCTCCATAGAGCCTTATAAAACCTAAAAAAAATTATTTTAAGGAATGCTAACCTAACATTTTTAATACTTCATAACCAACACATAACCAATAACCAACATATATACAATTTATTGAAATAAACATAATAAGATTATGAACAACCTTATAACACTTCATATTCATTAAATATATAAAACAAATACGTAAATTAAAATACCTTGGTTTGATGCTAAACTCTTGCTAGTCTTGTTGTCCTTCCTGCTGCTACCTTGCCTATCTTGATGCCACTAACCAACTTTGCCCAAACCGACTAACCTCCCAGCCAGCTAGGAGAAGCCTGTCTGGATCCCTAGCTCTAGGAAACTAAAAGGAATCCTGGCCCCCGTGCCCAAAACCCCTAGCAACCCGATGCCCCCTGCAATGATACTCAAAGACTATAGAACTCCACCGCAGAACCAGAAAAGCCAAGCCAAGAAACCAGAAGTCTCATCTCCCTCCAAAATGCTTCCTCCCCCAAAATGATCATCCCTTCCCGGTAAGACTCCTCCCGTCATATACCCCCTTCATAGACCCTTTCCTCCTCATTAATGTCCTTATCCCTACATTCATTATCTTATCCTCTTATTTAATTTCTTATCCTTTTATTTAATGTTTCTTATCCCCTCCATATACGTAAATCATTTAATTAAACAAATTAAAATTATTAACCCTCTTAAATTTATTACCCATGTCATTGAATGTGTTAGGTAATTAATTAATTAATCAAAAGTTATAACAATTAATTAATTAATTAATATTTAATTAATATTATTATGACAATCTTTGTTTAATTAAAACCATGTTAGGACAATTAATTACCTAATTAATTTTACTTAATAATCCCTAAGCATATATTCAACTAGGGTTGTTACATACACCCACCCTTCAGGAAACTTCGTCCCGAAGTTAAGGTATCTCAT
>SNQJ01S0015895.1:17660-47200 GCA_010110895.2 Picea sitchensis | reverse complement strand
TCTAGCACCAACTAGAAGGAAGCACCAACTCCCTGTGTTCAAGAACCCACTTGAACCTCTGAGGACAACAGTCCTCCCTAGCACCTCCCAACCACCCTGAAATATAAATCTTTGCTTCTGAAACTTATTACAGTGATATAATGTTCAAAAATGGCTTACCCGACTTATCACTGTTCTGTTGCATTTCGTTGCTCTGTCTGCCTCATTTCCATTCTGCTCACATCACTTGTGTTGTCTGGTCTTCTGCCTTTTATGCTCTATGTGCCATCTCTATTCTCTGCACAGTTCCTCTTCTATGTTATTCAACTGCTGCACTCTCCTCCTTCTTCACACCTGAATCACCTTTACCAACAACCCTCACAACAACCTCCAACAACAACAGCAACCGCATCTCTTCTCTGTACCATGTATTTATAGCTTATGTGCACCTTGTGCATGAAGTGTTCGCAATTCCTCTACATGCTGACTTTGCACCATTATCCTCCACCTCTCGAGTGCTATGTCTGATTATCATCGTGACTCTTCAGCTTCTCTGGTGGTTCACCCCGTGTGTCCAACATCATTGTATGTTATACTGAGATTCCTCAGTCTCTATAGCATTTTAAGACTCTTCGTCTTCTCTGAGATAGTCGAACTCTTGATCTTCATCGACCCTGATCGACGGTTCATGATCTTGGTGAATCAACGGTCCCGATCTCATCGTGATCTTGCATCTCGCTATTCCTTCATTGGAGATTTTCATTAATCCAAGTCGCGATAGGCGAGACTCTGAGATGGAGCTCAGATCAACTGTCCACATCTTTTGATGTATTGATAGTCAGGATCTTATCGTGATCTCACATCTCATGAGTTTGGTGGTTATGTTTCTTGCCTTTCCAAGTCGCGAGTCGTGAAACTCCGAGATGAATCTTTATGGTGCTCTGATCTTTCGCCACACGTCCTCTTGATCCAACGGTCCTTGATTAAATCATGATCTCACATCTCGCTATTCCTTTGACTTTCCAATCAGCGAGATGATGATCTCTCACCACGTGTGATCCCCGCGTAGATCCAACGGTCCTCCTGTGTTCTGGATCTGATGACTGTCCTTCTCTCGCTACCTCGCAACCTCATGACTTAGAGTACCCAATGTTTGGACTCTCAACCTGTGAATTCCTGAGTTCACGAGATCTCTCGATCTCTCGCCACCTGTCCCCCCAGATGGACGGCTATAAATCTCTCACCACTTCGCTGCCTCACGTCCTTGCGCCTCACGACTTTGAACACCCAATACTTGGGCCTTTATCCTGTGAACCCCCGAGTTTGCGAGATCTCTCTGATCTCTGCCACGCATCCTTCCCAGATGGATGGTCCTGATCTTCTCACCACTTTGTCGCCTCACGTCCTCGTGCCTCGCGACTTTGAACACCCAATACTTGGGCCTTTATCCCGCGAACCCCCGGGTTCATGAGATCTCTCTGATCTCTGCCATGTGTCCTTCCCAGATGGATGGTCCTGATCTTCTCACCACTTCGCCACCTCGCATCCTCACGCCTCGTGAATTTGAACACCAAATCCTCGGCTCTTCCACTCACGATCAACGACGCTTCTCCTCCAAGTTTACACTTCCTTCTTACTTGGAAGAATTTCAACTCTGCACTAATTCCTCCTGAGCCTACGTTGTTCCTGTTTTTCCATTGATGCACATTCTGATCCTGCCATCTTCACTGTTGTACTTGCCATCAATGACAAGCATACGCTATCTGTTAAACATTTGCCAACATGGTTAAGAATCCCCTAAATAGTTACGATAAGAGATCACAAGTCTTAATTAAGGGTAAAAATATTATAGCAAGAATCCCTAAAGTTAAGGAGAGAATTTGCTTTGAAAAACTATAAATACACCTCAATAATTATCTCATAAGTACATTCATGCAACACTCTATTGCATATCTTCTATGTGAGAAAACTTGATCTATTAGTGAATATAATACACCGAGTCTGAGGCAATGAAGGAAGTGAAAAGGTGAAAGTTTCAAGATTACAGAGGAGAGCGAGGGTTATCTGATAAACCCTAGTTTAGCTAACCCTCACGATTCAGACTATTGACATCCTACGAGGCACCCTTGGGGGCTGCCTAGTGCCTATCAAGTGAGGCCCCACATGATAACCAACATCTTTCAAGTGAGGCTAAGCGATATCTCAAGAGGATTCTTGGTCCAAGTTACAACAAGGCATGATGATACAACAAATTTGTTACATGGTTTGAAATGGTATGCATCAGGATTTCATCATGAGTAAAGGTATGTATTTATGTAGTTGATACTTGGATATATTGGCACATTCCTAAGGCATGTCTTGGAGGCATATTAGGTACATGGATGCATATGATTGAGGTACATACAAGCTTGAGATATATCCTTGGTACATTGTATATGGTTGTTATGGTTCATTGTTAGAGGCACATCTTTGTGATGATTGGAACATGTGTAAGGAATATACTTTTTATATGATATTGGTTGTTATGGTGCATGCTTTAGCCATATTATTGAGACATTGGAACATCTTGGATACTTGGCATATGATTTTATGTATGGTATATGCTTGAGGAATATATTGGATGCATTGGAATATATATTTGGCACATGGTTTATGGCATATGGTTAATGAATATAATGAGTGATATGGCAGATGTTTGAGGTACATCTCATGGTGCATAGTTTTGTTATATGTTTTATGTATATGGTTGGATGCATATCATTGGTGATTTTGGTACCTGGTTGAGGTATACCATTTTTGTTATAGTACTTCTATGGTACTTGGTGTATGATATGATTGAGACATATCATGAGTGATATTGTATATGATTGAGACACTTATTATGGTCCATATCTTGGTACATGGTTGATGCATGGTATTGTACAATTTTAGGTACATAGTTGAGACACATAAGTTGATGATGGTGTATTAGTTACAATGATAGAGACAGTTACCAGGAAGACCTATCATCTAGTCTAATGGTTTCTTGGATTCAACATCAAATTCTTCATCATATTCAATGATAGATTTGACATTAATGTCAGAGGCATTGTTAGAGATAGGAAGTTGTGAAACTCCTTCCAGTACTAAAGGGAGAATAAGTCCATGAATAAAACATCCATCAGAGAAGATTTTATTGTAAATATGTATATTTGTAAATGTAAGCTAATATGCATATGTGGATATCTCCTAAAGTCTATTTAGAAGGCTTGTAATCCACTCATTGTAGATTATAAGAGAGAGGAATTATGTTAACTTTCTATATTTCCACCTTATATGTTGATAAGAGTGAGAGGAATTTTGTAAGAGAGTTTCTATATAGCCACCTTATATGTTTTTAAGAGAAAGGAATCTTGTAAAAGGATTTCTATATAGCCAACTTAGATATTGTTTGAAGTGAGAGAAATATTGTAAAAATGGTTTCTATGTGGCCTCTTTGTTAAAGGAGTGAGAGGGATATTATAAAGATTTATAATCCTTTCGACAACAACATAGACAATTATATTGTCTTGTTATCAGTTGGAGGACACATATGGATGAAATTTTCTAAGTCAACATTCTTATTCTAAAGTACCGAAGGAGAAGGAACAAAAGGATGCAGGCAGTTGGAACATGTAGATAGAAAGAGAGATGAGCATTGAAGCCATGTAAATATTCCCATAGCTGGTAAGGGAGAAATAATTTTCTTTGTAAATATGCATGCTATAAGCATACTCAAAATACTATGTCATGTTCATATGGATGTATACCTTGAGAAGAAGAAAGTTAAGAAAATACATATGTTGATAGTACATATAGAATTTTTTTCAAGGTAGGAGAAGATTAATGGATGGGGAATTCATTCAGATACTCCTATAGATACATCAACAATACAAGAACAATGATTCCAAAATGGAAAATCATAGATCAACACTTGAATTGGTTTCATATTGGATGAAATAAAGTATCGTTAGTAGAGTAGGAGATGGGAATGGATGTTGAAAACAAGACTCAGGTAGTGCAAAGAATCAATAAACATGAATTTTTATTGTCAACGAATATATTAGCTAAAAATAGAGTTATATCTATATTTGTGACAGTGCTAGAGTCCAGAGTCAAAGCCATATTTCAGAAGAATATAAAATTATATTGATCTAATACTTAAGATCTAAGAACCAAGATGAATATTGAGTTCCATAATATTCATCAAGATCGAAGGTTGAAGAATATTTATCACTAAGTTACTAGATAAGAGCATTTCAGTAAGTTGGAAGAGTGAGTTATATTTATCATCACTAATTTGTTGGATATCTATACTTTTGGAGGTCCAAAAGTTCTTCAGTGGGAAGATGTGATCCAGGAGGATCCAAGAATGCTCACAAAGGTTTAGGAGGATATGGAATTCTTACATAGGTATAGGAGGATCCATACAATTCCAATACTTTATCATCCCAAATTCTCTTGAAAATTCCATCAATGCATAGAGCTCAATGATAGCTTTCCAATGATGCAAAAATTGCCTCAAACCGAGTTCGTATGGAGAATTTATGGCTAGTCAAAGATTGAGTCAAATAAGGAAAAGTCAATGTCAAAGGCTCAAGGTGACATGTGTCACCGTTGCAAGGGTGACATGTGGCATGACCATATATATTGTAGATCTCTCACATTGTGACACATGGAAGGAAAGTGATGTGGAATTTTGTACAATCCAAGAGGACTAATCATTTGTTGACACATGGCATAAGGGAGCCAATGAGAGGTTGCAACGTGGAGACCTCCCATTGGCAAATTATGGTGTATGTTTGTTAAAAATTTATGGGAGTTAATGAGGTTTGAACCGGTGACCTCCATAAAACTTACTAAATCCTCCATTCCCATTTCACCATACAAGTGTTGCTTAACGATATTGGGCGTGGTAGTTATTTAAGTTCATTGTGATGTTTAAATGGGTAGAAAAAGGGATGAGGGCCCAAGCCCTCGACCCATATTTTTATTGACATATCATATAACCATGTGCCATGATGTGAAGAGCTAACATATAACCTAAAGTTTGAATGGTTAAACCAACAAACTATTTATATAGTATGTTATAACCATATAACAAAAAAAAATAACAACCTTTATGTGTTATGGTGGATCGAACCTGGCACCTCTGGGTTATATTCCAAAGACTTAACCACTTTGCCAATAGAACCCCTTGTTACGAGATTCCCCAACACTATATTAAATGGTTTTCCTATAGTTTCAGATGAGAGGTATTGGGCCCGTGCCCTATTTATGGGTATGAATCCCAAGGCCTACACACATCTCGTTATGCATAGATACCAATGTGGGCACATTATCCAATGTAGGAATGAATCCCTAGGTATAGATATGCATAGATTTGGATGCAAGAAGAGGAGCCAAGTATGGCATTATCTTGATATGCATGCCATGAGGTATATTGACTTAACATAGGCATGTTTATACTAATGTTTATCGTTTTTCCAAGAGGAGTTCAATGGTCATGTTATTTTTGTTGTAAGAGGTCATTTGCAAAAGTCGTAGTCCATATTGTCATTGATGAGCTTCATAGTGCATTGTTTGGAATGTAAAGAGGGTAAAATTGAAGAGTTTAGAATATGGTCTACTTTATACTTAAATTTCTTTGAACTTCACAAGGAATTCAATGTTAAAATCATTTTTTGGGTTTGAGGAGTGGAATTGAAGACAGTCCATAAAATTGGTTTTTTGTAATTCTGTGTTTTTGTTGGGCAATTGAGAGGGGAGGGTGAATCAACTGTTACCATGATTAAACAATTATTCTTGTTTTAAACTTTTTACAGAGAACTCAAAGATAATCACAATAATGCAGGGAGGTAAGCAATAGAACATTCAACATCAATTACAAACATTAAATATACAGAGACAAATATTTCCTGAGGAAACCCATAAAGGGTAAAAACATCTTCTTCTTGAGATGATAAATAATCTTTATTTTTTGTACATTATCATTCTTATGAGTGCCAACTCATTGTGAGGCTACCACCTCTCTTTTGCAAGCTACAAATTGCTAAGAGCACCAACTCTCTAGTTTCTCTAGCACCCACTAGAAGGAAGCACCAACTCCCTGGTTTCTCTAGCACCCACTAGAAGTAAGCACCAACTCCCTAGTTTCTCTAGCACCCACTAGAAGGAAGCACCAACTCCCTAAGTGTTCCTGCACCAACTGGATGGAAGCACCAACTTCCAGTCACACATACACCGACCTGTATAATGTAGAACAATAGTTCTCCCTTACACCACCATGCCACCCTGGTTTTTTTGGATGCAACCACATGGAAGCTACAACTCCCTATGTTCAAGCACCTACTTGAAAGTATGAGGACACCAATCCTCCCTAGCACCTCCCTACCACCCTGAAATATAAATATTTTCCTTCAAAAAATTTATCATAGTGATACAACATTTATCTATGGCTTACCAGTCTCATCATTGTTATTCTACATTGCTCTGCTCTACCTGCATCAATGTCTCTCTCCTTGCATCTTCTTGACCTTTCTGATCTTCTTCTCTATCTCTGCAGGCGCACTTCAGATTTCTCTTCTTCTCTCAGACATGTATATATGTTCTATGTCTTTCTTTTGCACTTTATTCTCTGTGTATTATTTCCATTCTATGCACTATGCCTCTTTTGTGCATTTCATCTCCTGCACACAACATGCTTATGCTCACATGAATCACTCTCAATAGCAATCCCACCATTCTATGGGTTTTGTCTCTTATATAATATTTTGGTCCCCTGCACAACCAAATTATTCCCTCATGTAGAAACTATCACAGAGCTCTGCCTCACTTCTCTATTTTGCATGACATTCACCCACCGAGTCCTCTTTCAGATCATCCACACAACTCCTCATCCTCTCTAACAGCTACACTGAGTATTTTCATCATGAATGGTCATTATTATGATATTATTTAGCCTCTCTGGCTATCACAACTCTTTGTCACTTTTCAATCTATCAATTGTCTCTATGATTAATATTCATACTACTAGCAGTTACCTCAAGACTCTTTAGCTTCTCTGGCGATCACCCTGAAGCCTCTTCGAATTCTCTAGAAGAAACAATCAGTTTTTTTTTCCAATTCCTGGGAGAAGCTCCTCGTCCTCATGCTCTTGGTGCCTTTTCCCTTTCTCAGAAAAGATACATAGTGGGGGCTAGATTTTTTGGCTAAGCCCCTTCCTTTCAGATGACCACTAACTCTTATTAGACGCCTATCAAAAACTCATTTTGTGATTTTTCATTTTGACTATTTCCTGTGAGTCATCTTGACTCTTCCAATTCCCAGTATCTGAAATAGAGCTTAGATATGTTATCTCCTCCCTTTAATTTTCGTTGATGTGACCACTCGCTAATCAAAAGGGTGCTTCATGATTTCAATGATCTCTGATGTGGAGCCTAGCAACATGATATCTCCTCCCTTAACCTACCGACGATGTGGCTTTTTCTATGACCACAACCCTATTCAAAAAGAAATTTCACAATTTCACGTTTCACAATATTTTGTGAATCTTCGTTGTGCCTAATAAACAACCCACGAGCTTCCTCAATCCAAGGTTGTGATCAAATCACGACCTCACGTGTGAGGTGTTTGAATGTGAGACAACACTATTGTTGCTGACTAGATATCTTCTGGAATGGAATATCTGCTGACACTTGTCCTCCTTAATCTACGATCAAGATCTCCTCTTCGATTCTGGCCTTTGGGACTTTCTATTCTCAAACTCTTATTTGCACCCAGAGTCCACGATCCAATGACGCGTGTCCCTTTTGGATAGATGGTCACAATCCCTTTGGGTATTTGGGGTTCAACAATATTAACTCTCAAATTTTTGTCATCCTTCCTTTTCTTTTTCCCGGAGTTGACAATCCATTGATGCATGTCATCTTTAATCCAACGACTATCCTCCGCTCCGGGACTTCGGCCTTCAGGAATTCAAGACTTAGAGCCTATTTTGGTGGTAAATTTATTGAAGAAAAACTCTTGGAGTGACATAACTCTTGCGTCACTCGATGATGTGTCATGAGCTGAGCAACTGCCACATGTCACTCAAATTTTTGATTTCCACGTACTTGAAATGTCGAATAAACTTAACACTTGTCATTGTCTAATTATGCCACATGTCCTTGCTGAATTGGTATGCCATTGGTCCTTGCTAATGTGGTCTGCTGACATAGATCTCCCTTATCTAATGGTCATTGTCTGATCTCCATATTCGATGGATGACGTAACTTCACATTCCGTGGATTTCAAATCTCAAACATTCAAGAGCATAACCTCCTCACATCTCTATATCGAGAATGAATTTTGTTATTTCGATCAAGATCTTGGATCGACGGTTCGATATTTGTATGATGAAGCTTTGTTAGATTATATTTTCCTTCCACTCGAAATTGATCCGACGACTGACATTTACTTCGGATCTCCAACTCTCTAGACTTCGGGGATTTCAAATATCAAATTGAGAAACTTTCAAAGTGGTTTTCTCTGGAGTTCTGGATTGTGTGCCACCTATCAGTCTTGATGATGGACGATCCCTAATTACTTTAGGACTTTGGGAATTTCAAAGGTCTTCTCTCCAATGCTCATCAAAGGCTTAACCTTCATGCATTTATCTCTAGATCCAGTGGTTGTTAGTCCTTCATGCTCCAATGGATGGTTGAGGTCTAATATCCTCCTCTACATGTTCCTCCTATCTAGACTTTGATTCGACGACCACTGTTGCTCCTCCTCCTGAGCTTATGCTTCCTCTGGACCTAGAAGAATGTCTAAGTGTAAAAGGCCTCGACCTTTGATCCTTCTGCGAGTCCTGATGACTTGGACCTCATCTCCTGAGATTATGATGTTCCTGTTTTTATATCGATGCACACTCTGATATTTCCATCAATGACAAGCACACTCGGCCTGTAAACATGCCAATAGTTGTAATTTCATTTGGTATTTTTGAGATGATGAATAACAATCTTAATATATCTCATCAATATGTGTATTTTGAGTTATTTTATTTTCTATTTTGTCATCTAAATAATATGGAAATTAATCATCAATTTATGAGTTTTTTGATAAGGAGCACAATACCATTTCTTTGCAAATCACCTCAATATGATCAAGAATTAATTATGAATCAAGTTAGATTCTATATGTATATTTTAAAGGAATAAGTGGCATCTAAGGATTTTTGGATCACATGGGGGTCTATTGCTATAGAAAGAAAAAAGAGAAACATAGCTTAAGGTTGGGTGGAAAGGTGCTCACCCTATTGACGAGCGTAAATGACACACTGTCAACTGGAAGGTCAAATTCAAACTGGGGTTGTCTAAATAACCCAAGTCATTTGGAATGAAATGATTTGATGGGTTTAATGGTTTTGTTGGCCAACTAAAGTCCTAAAATATGAAAAGAAAGAAACTAATCTAAAAGTTATGATACTAAGAATATAAATTTACTAATTACAAGGGTTCAAATAAAGACATGAATATGTACAAATGATTATAAAAAGTTTATATACAGCTTGCAAGATTTACTTGTTATCTTGTGAAATGGATGTTCTTAAAAGAGTTTATAAAGAGATAAAGAAAGGACATACATTTTTTTTGTTTTCTTTTAAATTTCTAAAAAACTAAAAATAATGAATACTGAGAAAATATAATTGAAATAAGAATACATAAACAGTCAAAAGCTAATTCATGATATCCTTATTTCATTAATAAATAATTTAACTAAATAATCAAAAAACTAACATGTAACTAATCGATTAAAATCAGTTTATCTTCCTATGTAATTCGATCTCCTAACTATCTTGCATGTGAGGGAAACCTATAATAGAACAATGCTACCATATCCAAAATAAATTAGAAGACAAATTTTGATGTGTCAAAGTGAGAATATGACAACAGAATGATAACTGTAAAAATCTTATGATATTATGATAATCAATAACTTAGAATGTAAGGGAAATCAATTCAAAGTATTAATATTTCCATCATTTAATATCTAGAATAAATCAACAACACTCAAATGGTAGATTGCTCACAGATGTCAAATGGAATAACAAATTATAAAAAACATCTAAATACTCAATAATATGAAACACCATATGATAGACAAACTAAAGATGTGTCAAACATAATAATATTTCATAAGATCCAAGCAAACAAAAATGGAATAAGCATCACATAGGTCTAAATCCAAATGGTGAAAATCTTCTCCATAAGTTGTCCAAATCACATGTCCATAATGTATCCCAACAAAAGTTATCTCCACCTCTAACCGTGATCACTATATAAACTAGTTTTGGATTGACAAACTCCTATCATGCAAGATAGAGTGAAATCCCCCCAAAATAGATTGTTTTAGAAAAATAGTACAACAGTAAACCATTTTTGTAGGAGTTGGTTTGTCAAAATTTATTACATAATAACAAAGTTTTCTAGAAATAAAAGAAAAAAAAATACAGAACTATAAAGTGCATGATCCAAGATAGTTTATCCATGTAAATAGCACCATAATCACCATTTTCTTGTAGATAACAAAACAAAATTGATATTCAAAAAATAATGCCAACTGACATTCAGAAATAGACTGGCTACAGAATTGTGATATTCTGTAGCTAGTCTTATATTAACAAAGAAAATAAAAATTAAATCTTCCTATTCAATTTTCATAACAAAATAACATGAAATAAAATCCAAAACAACTTTTACCATTAGAAATTAGATAGTGAAGGGTCAGATATTTCTAAATTAATGATGGCATTGAAGTTGGTTGCCTTTTTTATAATTATATTACCATATCTCTTGGGTCTTTTCTTTCCTCATTCTATGCATGCTTTCATTTCTTGGTTTTCTCGTTCAAGTAGAGAATTACAAGCAACCAGATGTTTTAACTATGCCTAGAACAATGGTATGTCCTTGTAATAGCATTCCACCCAATCCAAACAACTGTCACAATGCACAGGTGCTATAGCAGGTCGAGGTGGAATATATTCAACAATGAGTATTTTGTGCTTCCTTGTGGCTTTTTTCAAATCTTGGCCTATGCTAAGAAAATGATTTTGGCCTTTCAGAAACATAGGTAGTTTAGATACAAAGTCATATTTCTCATATTGACCAGTAGTTTCATTCCCGAGACACTGATTATCCAGATCTTCTAGTGCAAGGAAATCATTGATCTCGTCATCTGAGCAGTGATCATTGACCTCGATCATATATATCAAGCTCAAATGATCATGTTTTTGATTCCTTAGACTCCTAGATATTAATCGACCAGACCTCTTATTTATAAAATTTGAATCTGAGCTTTCCCGTTTCTTACTGTTACGATTTTTCTTGACAGTGGGTTTGTCACTAAAGCCTTGATTTGACTCAATAGCATGGGTAGGAGAAATCCTTTCTTTCAACACATCCACTACCTATTCCAATGATTTTCTAGAAAAAAAAATACATCTTGGTTTCTTACCTAGGGGGGTTTGCATAGGAACATAAATAGGTTCAATAATTTCACAGTCATTATGTGAATCGAAACCTTGAATCTCAGTCACAGGATTATCCGAGATGGGGTTTACATTTATAGGTGAGTTCATTGTGCATTCGGGTTGGGAAAAATTGTTCTGACTCAGGAAGCTTTCCCAAGTGTCGCCATCTTGAGACAGGTGTGATACCAAAAAAATCCTTATAATCCCATGATAAAAGAGGATTGATAGAGGGTTCAAGCCTTGTCTCTTATAACATTTTGACATTTTATATAAGCTCATCAACAAATAAAATGACATGTTCAGTTTAAACCCTAGGAGCAACATCAACAGTCAGATGTGGTATAAAAATACCAAACCATACTTGCCCTTGCACATTATAAACTGTTTCAAAATCAAAATAAGTTCATGCCAACGAGGTTTCAGGAGGGTAATAGGAATACCTTTAGGGAAGAAGGTAGATTTGCGAGAGACCATGAACAAGCTCCATGGAACATGTTCGAGTTTATAATTTTTGAACCACTTTTCTCTTTCCTATGGGAGTCCTTTCTCCCAGGCTATAGAGTCCCCTGTGACCTCCAATTTCACATCCTCGATATTTTCTCTAAACCCATCAAACATTTTGGCAAAGACCTGTGTGACCGCAAGGTTGTAACCTTCGAATTTCCAGATGAAAACATCCCAACCGTGAGCCTGCAAATCATTTATGGCATCGTCATGGGAAATAAGGGCCTGACAGCCATTAGGCTCAATTCGAACCACAGGGGACATGGTCACTTTCAAATAGACACAGTATATATGATGATAGGGAGGATTCAACTTCAAATAAACGAGTAGCAAGGAGAGGTCTATGAAAACCACAACGGCCTGATACCTACAAAGTTTGGAGACTGTCATGCTTGATAACTTAAGTTTGGAGAGACATAAAACCAGAGGGCACGCAAACCTATGAGATGTTACACGTAATGAATATCAAACCCTCAACCACTATCAAATGCCAATTCAAACAATGAATGAGGATCAATAAATTTACAGGACAACAAGATGAAGTGTCTTCGTGGATTCATCAGACCTATACCAAGTGACATGACAATGATACAACTATTGAGAGAATGAAGAACATATCAAATGTTAATCCAAGGTTATGCACATTCATACATTTCAAAAATTAAAATCAAACAATCAACCATAGAACCGATTAAGTCATAAGCCCCATAATACATGAAAATGTGGTAGTGAATTAATCTATGTGTTTATGGAACTTAAAGCTTAGAAACATATGGGTTTCCTCAATGTGTAGTTTCTTTAGTAAAAGAAAATAAGAAAAACACAAAATACAAAATAATTACCCAAGAGAAGTTTCTTTTTTTTAATTCCATGCTTGCAATCATGAAATTTAAATGAAGCAAACAAAATCTAAACAGAAAACCTCATAAAATAAGTTAGCCCAATAAATCACCTTGAAACCAAAATACATAAACATTTATAAATGTAAGGAGGCGGAAACTACTAAAATATTTTATCTCTTTGTGATAAAATTTGACAGAATTGGTGGCTGCCAACACACCCTGAGTAAGTTGGTTGCTTGAAAATATCATGAGTTGCTTGGTTGCTTGACAGAAAATGTTTATTAATGGTTATAAAATGCATGTTTTTCTCAATAATTGTCTGAATATGATGAATGATAGTTAAATATGATTTGAAATGGAGTAATGTAGTATCCTCCTAAAATGTTAATGAATTAACTCTAAAAGTTGGGAGGCCGGTGACAGTCGATAACCCCATGTTTCCATAGTATTGAAATGGAAAGTTTGCATGATATAAAACCTTCACCTGGGGTTCATGGTAGAGTGTTTCCTATGTTTTGGGAATAGAGTTAAAACTCCTACTGGAAGGCATTGGGGAATATTATAGATATGGTAAGTCCATAAATAATCCTTAGCCCCATGGAATCTTTGTTAAAACCCATAGGGTAACATTAGTTGTTGATATATTAGGAGGATAGGATGACAAGATATGGACCATAGATTTGTCGAGCACTAAGATGATAAGACTATCAGAAGAGTGGAGTTCAGGAAATTTCATGGGATAGAGTGGATGAAATTTCCAATCAAAAAAACCTTATGTCAAAATATCGAGTGGTAAGAGTTGTAGATCTATCAATGTTGAGGCTAATGATATACGAGCCACTGGATCTGGTAACGATCCATCCCAAAGAAATAATATCGTTGAAGTGGTAGTGTCAGTTAAACACCGAGAATATGAGATATCCAATATATCTATGACCACTAGATGTGAGGGTCATAACACCACTAGATCTATAGGAGGAATTTTTCATTTGGGAAGAATTATTCAGTAAATCAATGAGGTTCTGAGGAGTGAGTTTTTCTTGATGGAAGAGTTCTAAGTGGGATAGAAATTTTTATCCGCGGGTGAGGTCGGTTGATAAGATATAAGCCATAGAATTATACATATACCCCACCAAACAAGTGTTTCAAGGAGAGCAGGTGAGGCCTTAGCCATCGTGTGGTTTTAAGATGTTGAGTAAATAGGGACCATTGATTTTCCCAACTTCATGATAATTGGATCCTTCGGATCAATGCTTTCAAAAAGGTTGAATTGGGAGTGGATTGGGGGATTGAAAAACTTGTTTCCCGATGGGAGAGGATCCCGACTCACTTTTGGCCATTGATCTAGTCTAATCCAAGAGAATTAGGATTGTTCACCTAGGGATTTTACTTTTGTTTTGTGTGTAATCACATGTTGTTGAAATATTATCGAGGGAGGTTGAGGAGTCTAAGGACATGTTAGTGCCATTATTGTACCAACATCATCGTGTATATTGGTACAGATGATCTAGAATAAGTTTGTGTGACCTTCGCATGGGACATAGGCTAAATAGGGCATGCAAAATCAATACCAAATGCTTAATCAAAAAGAGAATTTTAGACATCCCACTAGCCTAAGAAGGGTTTATGGGGTCAAGTGTGTTACATAGTGGTATAAAAGAAGATTTCAAACTCTAGGCTTGAATCAGTCACCAAGGTTGAATAAAGTTTTAAGAAAAAATTACTTGATGAAAGTATATGTTTTAATTTTGAATGATTTAACTATGCTACTAAGTGTTAACAACAATTTTGAACATCATTGACAAAAATAATGGAACCCTGGTTCAAAATTGTCAAGGTGGATTGATGTTGGAAAAGGACAAGAGTTTTATGCAAATGATTTTGAAATGTAATTTTTAATAGTGTTTCGTTGTTTCAACACATAGGACATACTAGAACGTAAATTTAAGTGAATTGTGCAATATATTATGGAGGACACATCACATTCCCAAGAAGAAGAATATGATTTAAAGAGGGCTAGAGAAACCCCTCCATATTTGGTATTCATTGCGTGGAGTGTTGATGTATACAATGAAAGTCTCATGAGAGCTTAGGCTGAGCAGGTTGAGTTCAATGCAGTATTACTACATAGTATATTCAATATTAAAAATCATTTGCAATAGGGTACATCCATTAGCAATGTAGGACTACAATAGTCGAAGAAGTTGTAGAGCCCTTCGAATGTTAAGAAGCATGGACCATATCATAGTAATGTGGGAAGGATTTATTCCATGAAAAGGAATCGAGACACTAAGATAACTGGAGCTAGTGGAGATACTTCCATAGAGTCATGTAGTAGAAAGACCATTAAAAAGGAAATTTCCAGTAGTGACACTAGGTCAATTGTTCCCAATAATATGATGAAGAGACATTTGAAGAGTTCTCTGAACGAAGAGTTCAATAAGGAAAATCCACCTACCTTTAATGGAGAAATTAAGAAAGCTGAAGAGGATGAGGCTTGGATGTTGGGACTAAGGAAGTATTTTTAGTTACATAACTATTCAAAAAATAAAAGGAAAAGATAATGATTTTCAATCAAAATGGATGAGCTTCTATATGGTTGGAGGAACTCAAGGAAGTTAAGGGATTGAAGGAAAGCAATTTGACCTGAAAGTGGTTCGAGAAATATTTCATGAAGGCATACTTATTAAAGAAGTATTATGATGGTAATATTAAGAAGTTCCATGAACACAAGTCGAGTAAAATTACCATGGATGCCTATGCCAAGATGATAAATTTCCTTAGTGGAGGAAAAAGTATTTTACTTACCTAAAGGATGATAAAGTAAGGATATAGTTCATCCTTAGTGGACTGCCACAATCCCATCAGGATAGGATTGAGTTTTGATAAGCCTAAGACTTTCGAAGACACCATTAGGAAGGCCAAGAATTTCTATGACTAATCCAAGCATAGGCATGACTCTCTTAAGGATTGGAAGAGAAAATACAAGCCCAAATTTCATAGGAAGGGATTTATCCATCCCAATATAAGAATTTGAATAAATATGCTCAGTTTGGTTATATGAGCATAAGTGTGCACCCAAATAATTTTCCATCTCAAAGTGGGAGTAAACCAACATATAAAGTAAGAGAGAAATCAAAGGAGTGAAAGAAATGATCTTTATAGTGTTGAGGTTGTGGAGAGGCACATCTTTTGAGAAATTTACCTCATAGAAAAATGACAACTAGGGATTTTACCATGTTCAATAGGATACTATGCTCAATCATGTGGCAAGGAGTGTGTCAATAATATATGTATTTGTTGATAATTGATAGAAATACCACCACATTTATGTTTTGGAGTTGGAAGGTATAATTACTAAACAACCCATTTCTATTTTGATTGACCCTGGTTCTAACCTTATCTATGTTTCACCCAAATTTGTTGAAGCATGTTCCTTATAGAGGAAAAAGCATGCAAATGTGTGGTTTCTTTAGTTAGCCATAGGAACTAAGCGAAAAGTAATAGAAGTGATAGAGGCATGACCATTTTAAATGAGTGGACTACATACACAAACAACATTAAAGATCCTACCCTTAGGATCATATGATGTGTTGGTAGGAATGGATTGGTTAGATGTACATAAAGCAAGATTGAACTAACATGAAAAGACCTTTGAATGTGAAGAAAATGAAGGAAACATGAGGGTGTTACAATGCATTCAAAATTCTATATCAGTGAGGAAAATATCAACACTTCAACTCTATAAGTTTAGTCAAAGAGGGTGTGCCTTGTATGCAATATAGAGTAAAGAGTTGAATACTGAGGATCACCCATTGTTGTGGGAGTTTATATATGTATTCCAAGAGGATGCAGTTGGAATTCCTTCCAAGTGAGATCTCGATTTTTCAATAGATCTTGTCCCAGGAGCAGTACCAACATCAAAATTGTTGTAGGAAAATCTCCCTGCGGACAGGTATATTGCCTCAAAGAGCTTGACCCTAACTCTAAGACAGAAAATTCTTAACGTGGACACTGAATTCCTTTCAAATCTATCTAAACTAACACATGAGAAGGAAGGATAACATAAGTACCTTTTTATCGTCGTTTGTCCCTGCATGCTCTGAGTTGCGCTCCGATCCTTTGCTCCTCGCTGAGTTCTGCAGACAAACAAGATACGACTACTTCCTACTCTATTTATGTTAGCTTGAAAATAGATCTATCTATCAATGATAAGTTCATGTAGAATTAGACACAAACTAGAAAGAAACAGGCCAAGCGTGTCATATTAATGAGAATAACGACAACAGTCCTTACAATCGAGGATGTGAATGCAACAACTTCGTCGAGTCCTCTTCGTCTAACCCTTGCTCAAAAGATCCACAACCTGGATAATAGAAGCTTCACCGATCACTCTCCTTTGGATGACTGTGTGTTTCCTATGAGATAATAGGTTTCATGCTAACAATTATTCCCCCCTTTCCACCATCATAGAGCTTGCTTATATAGGTTAAGAGGAGCTTAACCTCTTGAGTTATCTTTAGAACAAGTTGGGGAACCTCTTCCTTAGATCAGGGATCTCTTGATGAAACCAAGAATTCGAATGCAACTGCCTTCTAAATCCAAAATATCCTCCCCTTATTCTCCTCAACGAGCCAACTACAGCCTCAGATTAGGTAGCTCTCCTATAAAAGGGGTATCAGAGTGTTGTAGCACTCCTTGAGAAGGTTAAGGGAAGTGCCAACGCTCCAAAAGTGAGTAGCGCTCCTGTAAAATGGCAGAGGAGCATTATAACACTCCCTAAAGCCTTGCAGGGGGGTGCCAGTTCTCCTAAGGCTGATATAGGGGAGCGCTCACCCTCAAAACCATTGTTTCAGAGCTCTTTTCAGGTGTCAAGAGTTCCTTGACTTCAGTTAACCAGTTTTCCTTCTCCAAACCAAGTACATAAGATGTTTTAAGTGATTCCTTAGTGTCGTCATTAAGGAAGTGTGTTTGAATGATGTTTTCGACACTTGTGAACAACTTCCGACACTTGTGAAAGTTGTAAGGAAGATGCGACACTTACGACAATTGAGAGGAATATGTGACACTTATCCAGTTGAGTAATTTTGACGTGTAATAGAATGCCCCCCAAAGTATGAAGTTAGAAGATTCGAACTGATGACTGAAATACTTTATAGATGTTCAAGAAAGGGTATAGACTTGGAGAACCTGACGGAAGCTGCACACAAACACCCAACAAATATCATGACATATTTCAAAACCCAAGGCAGGCATACCTATGCTTGGGTGATCAAGAATTGCAAGATATGGCCACCATAAAATACACCGCGGATCCATAATTGTATTGATGAAAAGGTATAACCACCAAATATACAATGTGGATCTATACTCTGATGCCTCGAACTGATCGTAGCCATGAAGAATACATAGTGGATCTACGAGATGACAAGACATAGCCATGACCAATACAAAGTGGATCTATGTAACAGTGTATGTGTTGTTTGTCCAATAGAAACTCCTTCGCAGCCTGGGAAAAGCATATATCAAAGTGATTACTCAACCCAGGGTATTCTTACCAACCCTGATGTGGTACGATTCTGACCATGTGAATAGATGTCTTGATGTTGAACATGGCAGAAACCACTTGATTACCAGTCAATGGTGTAAATCGTTAACAAGTGCGAGGGAGATCATCATTAATGCCAATGATTCCCAAGGTACCTTAGTACATTCCAGTGAATGTGAATAGATGAGCTGAAGTCGAACATTCATGGAATCATTTGATCAGAGGTCAATGATGTAAACCCACTGTCGAATGTGAGGAGGCCTACCATTGAGGCATGCAGGTCCCAAAGTACTAACTAGTTTCTAAGCCTGATTCCCGGATAATGTGTTGAAGTCGACAGGAATAGACTCATCGAGGGAGGGACTTGATGTATCCCCCATCAACGACATGAAATGGACATGGATATGTAATTGGTAGATCAAATGGACACGGACTAACACAGGTTTTGAGGCAAGATATTTGGGATGGCTGACTCTCGAGGCGGATACTTCCCTTGAACACTGAGGCACAATAGCAAAACATGACATGGACCGATACTTATGTAATGGATGCGGAGACTTGCGTTGGGTGACCCAAAGGAGTGAAAGGAACTCAAAGGATTGGCTCAGTGCAGAGGTTCAATGGATTATGATGTATGGAAATGACAAAGTGTCGTGTTCAAGGGCGACTCTAAGAAGTGTTGGATGATGTTATCAAGAGATTACTTGGCTTGCTCCTTTCAATTTTTCCCCCATCCAGATGGACGAGTACCTCTTTTTGATTTAATGAGCTCAAGGAGGATAACACATGCTCAATATAACCCACCTTCTGTAAGTTCCTCTTCCTTTTTTTAACAAACTGGAAGAAGTAAGGGTTCAGTCCCATATGGGTCTATCGATGTGTGCTTTAACGAGTCCAAAGATAGAAAACTCGAAGGTTTTTTGGGATTATAGAGTTTGGAAAAACACTTAAAAGAGAACTCTCTCAGTTACTTTTTCATAAAGTAGTCCAACAAGACCAAAAAAGGGTTAAACTATAGCTCGAAAGATTCCCTTTCTGACCTTTTAATGAGTGTGAAAGGAAGCAAGGTCACTCGATAATATTTTCATATTTAGAGAGTCTGAAAAGGGTTTAAAGGAGACTACAGGGGGGTTCCTTTTTTGTGTGTTCGTATCCATACGGGTCCGAAAAAGATATAAAAGTCTACCCGGTTACATTCTCATATTATAGAGCTCAAGGATGAACTAAGACTATGCTCATAAGTGTGACAATGTAGATGAGCCATAACTGAACTACTTCTGTCCAGCCCTGCACCGTGAAATCTATTCCTTCACATTTCAAAGGAACGCTACACTCCAGTTGAACAAAGTTGGTTCCAAACACTAAACACCGTAAGCCACCTGCGATATTGATGCTAGATGAGCGCTAGTGTTGCCTGTCACGCTCGTGATAGCAAATAGTATAGACCGAAGGGGCAGCTCTCGAATATCCTTGATAGGGATTCTACCCCCTACCAGCCTTGCTCCTGGGATGCAGTGGCTTTCCAGATACACATCCACTTGCTCTGGTAGTGCCCTCTTCCCAGTAAAAGATATAGGGACCCCTCTTTTTGAGAGGCCAGTCAGAAAATATACATCTTCTAACTCAATGGTTAAAATCTGCGTGCCAATCCAGAATCCTTGTTCTGTAACATCCCATATGCCAATCATATGTTCGAGCAATAAAATCTCTTTCTTCATCTTTTTCAACTTGAAGAATTTGAGCAAACCACAAGCTCGCAAGGTGGCCCGTGTACGAGGACTCTGCAAGGTAGCTAATTCATCCATCTCATGTTCTCTTTCCTTCCATTCAATCATGATCGCCAAAGTTACCTACAAAACAAAAAGAAATAAAGAAACTCATTATTTCCATGATTTGGCAATTTCGGCAATTTGCAAAAGAAATTTAAAACATGAGATAAGATGCCCACATCATTTAAAAGTAACCACACACTCTTTATAACCACCATGCCCTCTTTTAAGAATTTAACATTCATCAAGCAATGATAAAAACGTTTAAAAAGGTCAAGATGATTTTATGGTTGCGTGGGCGTGCGTGGGGGTCTTCTCATGGATTCCTTGCCAAAAAACGACCTATCTAATTGACTTCTAGGGTGTTGGCATCTTAACCATCCTTTCCTATAATGTTTTTGCAAAACGAATCCCATTTTTCCATTGATTTTAAAAGAGGCCAATTTGGTTCTATTTGGGGCAACTTAGGGCTTCATGTTTTAATTAAACGATGCTATTAAAATGAATCTAAACTGGTGACTCCACTGGGAAGATAGCCTCAAATCGAAACTTCTTGTTTTGATTTTCTCCTCATTGACCTTGTTCTATCCCTTGATTGTTTCAGACCTTGTTCACTCCTCTTTTTATTGGTTTCATGACCTGATTGGCTCCCTACCCCATCATACTCAACCTAATTGTCAAAATTGAATTGCAATTTTTTTTATTTTTTGACATTTTTGGGAATTTTTGAACCTGGCGCCCATGTCCCTGCGTTAACAGAGCACCGACACTCCCTAATATCTTTTCACAGAGCACTATAACACTCCTTGCCTTTGCCAACTGAGCACCGGGCCTCCTTTGGGCCAAAAACCTTCCAGAATTGCTTTTTTCAAGGTTTTTCTCTGTGCCTCTCTTGCTGGGTCACATAGTGAGTCAATCCTTCTCCTTTCCAGCTTGGATATCTGTCTTTGTGTGAAGAACAAACATCTTTCTGTTTGTATTTCGTAACCTTCTTCACTATTGTTGTTGAGTTTTTCTGTCATTCAGAGTTTGAAACCCATGCATTGTCTTTCTCTCCTCATCAACTGAACGGAAAACTCTGGTGAAGGTCATCAAAGGCCTATAGATCCTTTCATCTTGATTTTAGTCAAGATCATTGTTCTTCAAATTTTCTTTTGGGTGTGAAGTTTTGTTTTCTCTTTGATTGTTTCTTTTCTTTCACTTTTTGTTTTGATTGCAATGAAAGGATGTATTGTTTGTATGACTCTTACTTGTGTTGGTTTGATTTTCACTCATGCAAGAAGATAATTAGCAAGACGAGCCTTGTGTTGAATTAATCATTATTCATATGCAAACAATAAAAATCATCTTCATGATCGATTGTGCATGTTAGAAGGCACCTAAAAAGTTTTAGCATCACATCAGGATTTGATTGAGAAATTGTTTGAGGACATTCCTTATTCGTTCTTGTTAGTGAAAAGAACTTTCTCTCTCCCTTAGATAGATGTTCATCGAAAAGAAATGAATGCTTATCATCTCTGATGCATTTTTGGGAATGAGTCATAATTCCGTTCGTTTCACTTCCATGCACCCCTTTTTGAGTAAAGAACAGATCTAAAATGAATGCTAATTAAAAGTTATCTAGAAACTTTTCTTTTCTAGGATCCTCCACCAACAGTGGACTAGGCTTAGTATTTTGGATTAGGATGTGAGCATAACTCTCCAAAGTTTCCAAAAAAAACATTAACATCCTGAGTTAGGGAGAGTCAAATACAATTATCGTATAAGTCTGCCTAGGATCCCCCTCTCACACAGGGGCTACGCATGAGGTCGCATTCGGGTAAGCTACAGGGACTAACCCTCCGTGGTTTAACTGATTGTGGTGGTTAGATCGTATTATGGGGGTCACTTCAAGGTAAATCCACAATCACTACGTGGAAGCCTTTTAGTTGATTTCGGGCTCGATACCCTACCCGTACATTCGAATCGAACTGTCGACTGTTCCCGCCCAGGGAATGACTGTGAATTGGTAACCTTAGTGGCCATAATCTTTAGGATCTTACACAAGGTGACGGTGACAGGAAGTCTCACTGTACTTGGAGCAGACATTGGTCAAACTCACTCGGGCTCCTTGGAGGGTAAATCCACAATTACTGCGTGGAAGCTTGCATCAAGGCGTAAGTCTGTTAAGCAAGTTGCCATTGTAAATGTTCCACCCTATCCCTTCCCCTTATGGACTTGATCACGCGACGTTGGATTTCATCACCAACTAGTACGGTCATCAAAAGAAGGTCCTATTTTCTTGGTTGTGATTCTTAGATTCCTTAGCGTGTGCTATTTCTTTTTGTTAGTTGGCATTAGATCTCTTTCGCTGACTCTTTTTCGCCAACATCGACCCTCCATGCCACTCGCGGAGGCTACACGGACTTCCTCCAGAAAATATGGAAGGAAACACCCCTTTACCCCCTCATTCTACACASGAATMTCCTCAACAGAGTGAGGTTCAAAACACTACAACTTCCCAGGAATAAGTTCCCACTCCTTTGGAGAATTTTTGAATTGTTTCAGAATCTCTGGAAGCTTAATGCATTCCGGAGGGATATGAACAACGTATCCTCCACCTAAATTCCGTTGGAGAATTTGTTGTCGTCAATCCTTCTGACATTCCGACTGGTTCTCCTCAAAACCCTTTAGTCGATGRCCCTTTTTGGACCGCATACATTGTTCGAAGTCCACCACGCTTGGTGCGAGATATTTATGGAACAGGGGAAGGTGTCGACGGACCTTTTTCCTACACCGTACCTCCAAATCATTTCATCGGTACTACCACTTTTACAGCCACACCACCTGTTGGTCTGAACATACCGTTCGTTGGCCCAAGGCCTACTATTCCCCTCCAGACGACCCATTCTACAATGGTTCCTCACATTTCGACAATCCCTGCCGGTAATGCAGTGGTTAATCAAGCTCCGATTGACACACCTGTAACACCAAGACCTACACTCCCTTTTGGATTCAGGGCACTTAATGCTTCCACTGCCACCACTTCCCAAACTACTACCCAAGTTATACCGGGAAGTTCCATACCTATCTAACAACCCGGAGGGACCGGTCTTGGTGGTCCTAATTTGCTCAGCGGCACTCGTTAGTCTTCTATGTATGGCTTTCAAATTTCGGGAACTCTACCCCAAGATCGGGGGCATCCTCCCATCAGAGGGAAAATTCGATTTGGGGGTCACCCTCGTGCTGGGGGGCAGCCTCAATCCGGAGTCCACCATCAACCACAAGGACAAAATGTGTCTGCCACACCTAATCCATGGAACGTCCTTTTTCAAGGAAACCCACAGTTCTCGGCAGGACAAAATTCTCAGATTTCATAGTAACCCCCTTATGGACAAATTCCAAACCCAACCTATAACCCGCAAAACCCATCCGGTTATCCTTCGCTCACACATGCTTCTCAAAACCCCTAAATCCTATGTACTCTGGTCAAAACCAACCTCACATGAGAGGGCCCACGAGTTATAATTATCCACATAACCCAGTAATGGGCCCCACTGGTGTCCCTCTGCCACACCAACATTACCTGCAGATTAACCGACAACTTCCTTTTCTGGCTACCTTGGACCTTCCAGACTTGTCTCGATTAATGAATGATCCTATTTATCATTCTCCGATTTGGCCAGCTATTCCAGCTAAACTTCCTTCTGATATCCCAAAATTCGACAGAAAGTCCGGAGAAGACCCAAACAACCATGCGATGACGTTCCATTTGTGGTGTTCATCCAACTCTCTCATGGACAATTCTATTCATTTACATCTTTTCCAATAAACGCTCACGGGTTCCACAGAGAAATGGTATATTGAGCTACCACGCACATCTTTTCATGATTTCAACTCACTCGCCATGTCCTTCCTCACGCACTTCCAACTGCCCATTCGATACGAGATGGGTACTGAACTATTAACCTCCCTTCGTCAGATAACTTCCATACATATCTCTAATCATATTCATGAATGGAGATGATAACGAAGGCTAATAAAAGCAGTCATTCCTGACCAATTGTTAGTGGAATGGTTCACCAAATCATTGTTACCCCAGATCGCTCATGGCATTGCCATGGGCGGTGTAGTCACCGAGGAAGAAGCCATTGCCCGAGATCAGTACTTAGAATTAGTCTATTGACAATCTGGTACTCTATATGAGTTGATACCGAATGCTACCCGTGCTACTAACGATCCATCCAAACCATCATCTGCTTCCCATGCGGATGGAGTTATTGGCTCTGTCAAAACCCAATCTACGACCCAGTTGACTGGAACGATTCAGCAGCCCGCTTCGACGACTGCTCCCAGTCCGACTGAACCCTCTTCTACCCCCCCTCAAACTCAGGTCTCTAATGTGAATGCATTCCAATCAACCCCTTCACAACAACTTGGGGGCAAGAAGAAAGCGAGAAATAAACCAAAGAAAAACAATAACAACGAACAACCCAAAACCCAACCACAAACCCCTGCTGCCGGAAAACAACCACAACAAAAACCAAAATTCCCATGTCTCATTTGTGGAGACGATCACTACACTCGAGACTATCCACATCGCGATGAAGTGGCCAAGCTTTTCAAGGGAAATTCACAACCCGCTGTGCTCACCCAACCTTTTCCACAACAACAATCTTTGGTTTCACAAACCCCCACACTGGGGGGCACTTCCAACCAACCCCACGATGAGGCCTCGACAAGTGCCCACATTTACATGTTTAACGGAGTTAATTTAACCACCCACTCTGCAAAATATGACATGCCAGTTAAACCCGATAAGACGAAGATTGCTAACGGTTCTCCGCCGGACCCATTGCCATCCTCCACTAATCCTCCGTCTGTTAGCCCTCCATCTAGGCCACTCCAAATTGAGAAACCGTCTTTTGACTCCATCTTACGCCCTCCTATGAGCACCATCTAGAAATATACCTTCAATCCTAATTCACGGGCTGCCCAAAATTACAACATTGTAGAAGATTTGGCCCAAGCACCGTGTGCTATGTCTACCTTGGAAGTTCTACAACACTGTCCTAGCCAACATAGAATTCTCTTAGCCGCTATAGGCGCTTTTGATCCTGAGTCATCAAACAACCTCACGTTTAATCTAGACGACCATCAACAACGACTCTCCCACCAGTTATATTTTCAAATAGATGTTGTTGTTCACAATCAACAAATTCATCGAACTATCCTGGATGAGGGAGCCTCTACTTTTGTCATGTCCTTAGCTTGTTGGAAAGGCTTAAAATCGCCTGCCCTTAAAAAATCTACTACCATGTTACGTGCTTTTGATGGACGAGGTTTTCATCCTCACAGATTATTACAATCCTTAGCCGTTCAGTTGGGCGGAAAAATTGTTACCGTTGACGTTGAGGTGATCGATGATCCCCTCAATTACAACCTACTACTTGGAAGAAGTTGGTTCTACGCTATGACTGTCATCGCCTCATCAGTGTTTCGATGTGTACAATTCCCCCATCAAGGCAAAGTTTTTACCATCGATCAACTTGATTTTTGTACACCCAACGCTCGCATCCCTGCCACCAACAACATTCTTTTTTTGGGAGACCATGCAGTTACGTATGAAAACATTGGTGTTGGCTTATTGAAATATTTTAGCCTCATGGGTACTTTCCCTACACCACTTCCACCTACCATACATCATATTTCTGCCGTCAATATGATCTCAACTATGCCTTATCAATCCTTGGAATCATCTGACCCTTGGATTGTGCCTAGTCCTTTGGAATTCGATGAGCTTAGTGACATTATGCCACTTAGCCCAGCTGAGGCCACATACGTAGCCATTCAATCTGCCTCTCCCTCTCCCAACAATTTACATTCATTGGCACCCGATGCCTTTTTGATGCCCTCATGGTTGGATTCCCTATCATCTGTCGTCGATTACATTTCCCACATTTTCCCTTCAGACGAATCGATTATGGAAATGCTCAGCATTGATGACTAACCTTGGGATGATAACCATCGTTGATCCTCTTTTCTTCCATCGTTGGAAGAAATCCACAGAGACACATGATCTGTCTCCCGGCCCGATGTTACCCATGCTCTGCAATCTCCTATCCTCACACAAGATACTCTCTTTGAGGGGAACATGAGTAACATCTCTACTACGATCACGATCGACATTTCGATCAAAGAAGGTGTCGTGGAAAACATTAATCTAGGTGYTAATTGCACACCCGACGAAGTGGTCTCTTACACCGCTTTGTTTAAAGAATTACGCGATGTCTTCGCATGGAGTTACGAGGAAATGCCAGGGATCGACCCTTCAATTGTCGTACATGAAATCAAAACCTGCCCTGACGTGAAACCGGTTTGACAAAATCTTCACCCGGTTCATCCCAAGAAAATCGTAGCTATAAAGGCAGAAGTTGAAAAAATTCTAAAATATGGCTTCATCTATCTCGTCCCTTTAACTGAATGGGTCTCTAACCTTGTTCCGGTTGCTAAGAAACAAGGGACCATCCGTGTTTGCGTTGACTATCAAAATGTCAACAAAGCTTGTCCCAAGGACAAATACCCTACGCCCTTCATCAATCAAATCATCGACAATTGTGCAGGGAGCGTAATCTTCTCTTTCATGGATGGCTTTTCTGGATATAACCAGATTCACATCTTACCTGCAGATCAACACAAGATAGCCTTCATCTGCCCTTGGGGTACTTTCACCTACCAAAAGGTACCTTTTGGCCTTAAAAATGTTGGGGCTACTTTCCAGCGAGGCATGTCGTATGCTTTCCATGACATCAAACATATAGAGAAACCATACCTTGATGATTTACCCACCCATTCCCTAAATCGATTCGATCACATTGATCATTTACGAGGGATTTTTCTTCGATGTGGGTTCTACCGTATTCGTCTGAACCCACACAAATGCATTTTTGCTGTCGAATCTGGTCGACTCCTCAACTTCATTGTCTCCAAAGATGGGATCAAGGTGGATCCCTTAAAGATCAAGGCCATCTTAGCCTTACCTCCACCTACCAATTTAACCAAACTCCAGAGTTTGCAAGGCAAAGAAAACTTTCTTCGYCGTTTCATCTGCAACTATGCCGAGATCACTAAAGGATTTATGCGGTTACTGCAAAAGAACATCCCTTTCATCTGGGATGATGCTGCTCAATGGTCATTCGACGATCTCAAGCATGCTTTGACCCATGCACCTTTGTTACATCCCTCTGAATATACAAAGGATTATATCCTTTACTTAGCTACTTTTACTTCCACCATTGCGATGGTGTTAGTTCAATAAGACCCCAACGACGAAGAACATGTGATTTATTATCTGAGCAAGATTTTATCTGGACCCGAACTCAGATATTCGCATGTTGAGAAACTGGCTCTGGCAGTCGTCATTGCTCTCCATAGGTTCTACCATTACATCTTATTACGCACCACCACGGTAATCGCAGACTCTAACGCTATGTACCATGTCTTGACACGTCAAGTACTTGGGGGAAAATATTGAAAATGGATCATCATTCTTCAAGAATTCGATTTGGAGTTTATGAAGGTGAAAGCCAAAAAATTCCTGGTGTTTGCCGAGCTCATCTATGCTCTCCCTAATGCCGATGAAAACATTGAACCTAGAGATTCTCTCCTCAATTAATCTCTCTTCCTCATCAGCACCTCTGATCCTTGGTACGAAGACATTCTCCTCTACCTCCAAACCCAATGTTTTCAGCCCAACATCTCTCGCGAAGAGCGTCGACGCATTCGTCACCACTCTCGCCATTATATCATTCTCGACAACACTTTGTATCGCCATGGTATTGACACCATCCTTTAGTGATGTCTGATTCACGAGGAGGCTGAACACATTTTGAACGATTTTCACCTTGGCGCCTGTGGCAGTGACCTTTCCGGGATGGCCACAGCCCAAAAAATCCTACGTGCCGGCTACTTTTGGCCCTTGATTTTCAAACATTGCATCGAGGCCGTCAAAAAATGCCCACCCTGCCAAATATTTAACAAGAAGGCACGCAGCCACCCTACGATGCTGCACCCTATTATTTCCATCGACCCCTTTGCCAAATGAGGCATCGATTTCATGCAGTGTAAGCCTACCTCAGCCGGGGGGCATGGTTACATCATCGTTGCCATCAACTACTTCACCAAATGGGCTGAGGCTATGCCTACCTTCCTGAATGATGGTCGTACTGCAGCTCTATTCCTCTTCAACCACATCATAACTCATTTTGGTGTACCGCGTGCCATTGTCACTGACCATGGTGCACACTTCAAAAACCAGATGATGAGCGAGTTACATGTCAAATTGGGTTTTCTCCATGAAAACTCATCCCCTTACTACCCTCAAGCGAACGGACAATTTGAGGCTATCAAAAAAGTCCTAAAAACCATGATCCAAGGCATGGTAGGGGAAAACAATACATCATGGCATTTACAACTGTTCTCCGCTCTCTGGGCCTATCTCAATTCTGTGAAAACCTCAACTGGATTCACTCCGTTCCAGTTGGTCTATGGCATTGAATCTGTCCTACCAATCGAGTGTGAGATTCCATCACTCAAACTAAAAATCAAACTCCTCCCCCATACTTTTGTTGAAGAATAATGATTCTTGTATCTATCCAAATTGGACAAAACATGTCGCGAAGCTACTCTCACGAATGAGGCACATCAAAAACGAATTAAGAGTCAATACGACAAATCCATCCACCCTCGGACTTTCGAAGAAGGAGACTTAGTCCTCGTTTATGACCAAGCTCATGATAAATTGGGGACAGGAAAGTTAGAACCCATGTGGCACAGTCCTTACATCGTGAAATGTGTTCTACATAGAGGGGCTTACGAATTAGTTGATCATGATGGAATTTCCCTGGGAGAGCCCCAAAACAGGCTTTACCTTAAGAAGTACTATGCCTAGATCACTTAGCATTTGTACTTTGTACATTACTGTATTTTAGTTTGGTGTGTCTATTCCTTTCGCGTGCTCGAGTCTTTACCGTTGCCACTCATGGATATGCCTGTGATTTCATGTGCAAATGACGTCTTCCTTTCCTATCTTTTTTGGGTTCACGGATGGTGCTAGCCGACATACCCGGAACATTTCTTCGGCAATATGGGTTATTTACCAGTTTGACGAGGTGGTGAGTTCAGGAGGCATCTTCTTAGGACCAGCAACCAACAATATGGCAGAATATCACGCTGTCATCGGACTATTGACCCAAGCCTCCTCTCTAGGTATCTCTCGTATCATTGTGTACTTAGACTCCCAACTCGTGGTTTATCAACTCAACCATATCTACGCTATATGTAGTCCCATCCTACTACGTCTACACTTACAAGTTCTCCATCTAGAA
>SNQJ01S0015895.1:0-17589 GCA_010110895.2 Picea sitchensis | reverse complement strand
ATATATGGTGTGACTGAAATATTTGTATTACATCAAAAAGTATGTAGAAGAGAAAAATATTGGTTCCTTCCACCCATACAACGTCGCCTGACAAGGAATACAAAAATATGATCACCGAAGAGACTCTAATCTCCCCGCACTACATTGTGCTGTGAGTAACACATCACCGTGTGCACTACGCACCTCAATAGAGAATTGATATTCTCTGGTACTCCCACAGTGTGCCTCTCTATATGTAAAGGCACTTCCCCCCTCCGTAGAGGAGGGATGCCCATCGTAAGGCCTTAGAGTTTTCTCTCAACCTCCCGGAGACCTATCACTGGTACTGTCGGATCTGCTGCAATCGGGACACCTCTGCGACGTCCTGGTACCAGTATATCAGCCAGGTGCACTTCTCCCTTATCTGCACGTTGAAAATGACACATCTGTTAAAACTCTTCTACATACCCAAAAAATATATATACATAAAAAACTTTAAAAAATGAAAACTAGACAAGGTGTGGCTTAGTCTCTTACCTGACTCATCCCAGTCTTCCTTCGCGGGAAAAATCAAATCCATGCTCCCACGAAAGTCTACCTCAGCATAAGGGAAGTCCTCTATCCAGAGATACTTCCGTCTCAGCCAGGAAAAGAAATCACCAGTGAAATGGAACTCTAACTCCAACACTAGCCTTGGAGACAGACTAGTCCACCTCTCCATCCCCAGTGGAGTCACCAGTTTCTGTTGTAGGAAAATCTCCCTGCGGACAGGTAGATTTCCTCAAAGAGCTTGACCCTAACTCTAAGAAAGAAAATGCTTAACATGGACACTGACTTCCTTTCAAATCTATCTAAACTAACACATGACAAGGAAGGATAACAGAAGTACCTTTTTATCATCATTTGTCCCTGCACGCTTTGATTTGCGCTCTGATCCTTTGCTCCTCACTAAGTTCTGCGGACAAACAAGATATGACTACTTCCTACTCTATTGATGTTAGATTGAAAATAGATCTATCTATCAATGATAAGTTCATTTAGCATTAGACACAAACTAGAAAGAAACAAGCCAAGTGTGTCATATTAATAAGAATAACAACAACATTCCTTACAATCGTGGATGCGAATGTGACAGCTTCGTTGAGTCCTCTTCATCTAACCCTTGCTCGAAAGATCCACAACCTGGATAACAACAACTTCACTGATCACTCTCCTTTGGATGACTGTGTGTTTCCTATGAGATCATAGGTTTCATGCTAGCAATTCTTCCCCCCTTTCCACCATCATAGAGATTTCTTATATAGGTTAAGAGGAACTTAACCTCTTGAGTTATATTTAGAACAAGTTGGGGAACCTCTTCCATAGATCAGGGATCTCTTGATGAAACCAAGAATTCAAATGCAACTACCTTCTAAATACAAAATATCCTCCCCTTATTCTCCTCAACGGGCCAACTACTGCCTCAGATTAGGCAACGCTCCTGCAAAAGGGGTATCAGAGCATTGTAGCGCTCCCTGAGAAGGTTAAGGGAAGCGCCAATGCTCCAAAAGTGAGTAGTGCTCCTGTAAAAGGGAAGAGGAGTCTTATAACGCTCCCTAAAGCCTTGTAGGGGGGTGCCAGTGCTCCTAAGGCTGATATAGGGGAGCGCTCACCCTCAAGACCATTGTTTCATAGCTCTTTTCAGGTGTCAAGAGTTCCTTGACTTCAGTTAAGCAGTTCTCCTTCTCCAAACCAAGTACATGAGATGTTTTAAGTGCTTCCTTAGTGTCGCCATTAAGGCAGTGTGTTTGAATGATGTTTATGACACTTGTGAACAACCTGCGACACTTGCGAAAGTTGTAAGAAAGATGCGACACTTACGACAATTGAGAGGAATATGCGACACTTATCCAATTGAGTAATTTTGACGTGTAACAAAAATTTCCCTACATAATTAGTACACTAGATATGGTAGAGTTAAAGGTGCAATTAAAATATATGATGGATAAAGGGTAAATTACTCTGATTGTATCCTCATTGGGAGAAACAATGTTTTTTGTAAAGAAAAAGGATGGTACATTACAGTTGTGTATTGATTATTGACAATTGAAGAACATGACCATCAAGAATAAGTACCCATTTCCAAGGATTGATAATATTTTGTATAAGCTCGAATGAACTATGGTCTTTTATAAAATTGACTTGAGATTAGGATGTCACCATGTTAGGATTAAGAATGAATACATCCACAAGAAAAAAATTTAGAACAAGATATGGAAACTAAGAGTTTGTGGTGGTTCCTTTTTGGCTTACCAATGCACCAACTACCTTCATGTTTTTATTGAACAATGTTCTCTGTAATTATTTGGATAAGTTCATTCTTGTGTTCGATGATGATATCATGTTATATTGCAAGACCAAGGAAGAGAACAAGGAACATCTCAAGTTGGTATTATAGGTGATAAGATATCACCATCGATATGTCAAATATAGAAAGTGTGACTTATTCCAGAAGGAAATTCAGTATTTAGATCACACAATCTCAGAAGAGAGTGGAAATATATCCCGAAAATATCAAATAAATCATGGATTTTCCAATCCCTTGGAATGTAATTGAAGTAATGTCATTCATGGAATTAGATAGATATTATAGGAGGCTCATCAAAGGATTTTCCAAGCTTGGTCATTGCATTACATCATTGGAGAGAAAAGGGATGAATTTTGTATGGTCAGTAGAGTGTGAAGCCAACTTTTAGCAACTAAAACACCTCTTGACCAATGCTCTTGTTTTAAAGATTGCAAACCCTGAGAACGATTTACTAGTATGCGTTGATGCTTGCAAGTAAGGAATTGGTGGAGTTCTTATGAAAGAAGGAAATGTTATCCATTATGAATCAAGGAAGTTGAATGATCATGATGCATGTGATGCATTCTTCCAAAAAATGGGAATAATATATACCCTTGGTAGAGTTTTTCTACAACAATGGTTATTAAGAGTCATTTAAGATGATCCCGTTTGAGGCTTTGTATGGAAAAAAATGTAGTGTTCCAATTATTTGGGACAATCCATTGGATAGGATCACACTTGGATCAGACCTGTTGAGAGAGATGGAATAGGAAGTGATCAAACTAAGAAAGAATTTAAAAGCAACTCAGGATAGATAGAAAATCTATGCAAATAACAAAAGAAATCATAAGGAATTTAAGGTGGGAGATCATGTGTATATTACGATGGAACCCAAAAGTATCTCCCTAAGAATGGGAATTTATGCCAAGTTAGCACCCCACTATTGTGGACCATTTAAAGTCTTGGAAAGAGTAGGACCAATGGCATCCAAACTTTCCTTACCACCTACTATCAAATCTCACAATGTGTTCCATGTATCCTTATTAAAGAAGTATATTCATAATTATAATCATCTTATTGATTGGACTGTGATACAGGTGGAACCAGAGGGAGAATTCCATATCGAGCCTCAACACCTTCTAGATAGGAAAGAGACATTGCTCCAAAACCAAGCCATTGTGCAGGTCAAGGTGCAATGGAAGCACTTTGGAACAAATGAGTCCACGTGGGATCTGGAGGATTCCATGAGGGTGGAATATCCATTTTTGTTTTGTGTAAAAAATTGTGTATATATGTAGTTAAAAACATAGAGGATGGTGTTTCCTTAAGAGGGAGGGGAATGTAACATTTCATTTCCCCCCATGTCTGTAATTATGTTTAAGACTTCATGCATTGTAATTAATGAATACAGGAATTGTGCTTATGTTAATAAAAACACAAATCAATTGACTGAGAGGGAGGCCTTATAGTACTTTCCATGATACCATGAGTTGGATTTGGTGAAGGGGAAATTGGGAGGTTTATATGAAGAAAATAGGAAGCATTCCCACAAACCCAACTCACACATACAAAACCTTTAATTCCTATCCTATCTAAAGTACCTTATCTTCCCTGACCACAAGAAACCTATTAATTGTATTCAGATCGAGTAGTTGGAGAAGTTATGACTGCTTTTAGAATTGTACTCAGAGGAGTGATGGGTCACTATAGCTGTTAGCCAGAAGCACCTAAAACTACCCCTTCAATTTAGTAACTTGACCCCTGGGAGTTTTAGTATGATAGAAGTGAGTGGGGATACTGAGTAATAAGGAGAGTGTTGTAGTTGAAAAAAATGAATGAGGAGGAAGAGGGCATCGACACAAGGTGTAGCATTGCCAAGACCATGTCATTCTATGCCACACAAAAACTCCAAACTCTGGTACCATTTTAATTTACTAATATGCTCTACATATGCATGATATGACCCGAGGGGGGAATATATATGGATAAACGTATATGATATGACCCCAAGGGAGGGAATATAGGTTCCAAAATGTACATGTAATGTGTAAATACATATGTAATAGGGTCGTCCTAGTGATAAAGGGGCCTCATGTGCAAGTGTGAATAGCTATATATAAGAGAACATGTATTCATTATTGAGAGTTGAATTGTGAAGTATGAATGATATTGGGTTATTTGGAGGGTGTTCCCCTATTCTTTAAGGATTTATTGCGTAAATTATATATATTGGAGTTGTGATTCACGTTGACATTTTGTACATGGTGTGTAATTTTTTTTATTTTTATTTTTTGAGCATTTTGGATCATAACATTTGGTATCATAGCTCAAGGTCTTGGGGTTTCGTTGTTACATCTGAGATACCTTAGAATTTTAGATATAACTCATTTTCTATGATGTTTCAGAAGGAACCCCTTGGATGATATTTATCAAATGAATGAAGGTACATTGGGTTCAAATTTAAGCTTTTGAGTCCTTATAATGTCAGAGATATACCCTGTGTAATATAGGGTTCTAGAATCATCCTGAATTTAGTCATCGAGGAATTTTCTCTATAAAAATTTTTATGTAACATTTCAAACCCTAAAATTCAGAGGATATGCATATAAATTATCAATATATTGGTGCTAAAAATTTCAGATTTTGGATCATCCTAATTTTGTAGATAAACCTTGTGTAATATAGGGTAGTTGACTAGGCCTATTGACTAGTCTCAAATAGGTGTTCCGAGTAAAACAACCATAAATGCTTCATACAAAATACAAATTGAGTGTGACAAGTTAGATTGAACATTGTACAAGCCATAGTATTTATGGTACAATTTCCAGAATTTTATATCAAGTATTGTGCATGGAGCATGTTGTACAAGTGCTCTCTACCAAAAATGGAAAAACTCAATAAGGTGTGGGGAAGTTATCATAAGTTCCACTTGGAACATCCAATTTTGGTCATAATTATGGCATTGAAAACAATAAATTTCATAGTACTATAGGTCTAAATTTCAGACTGAGAAGGGCCTAAATTTCAGAGATACATCATAAGTAAGGTTGGCCAGGAGGACAGACTCCAAATCAGGGTTTCAAAGGTATGTTCACTTAAAACTATCATAACTTTTGATTGGAATGTCTAATTGAGATGATTCAAAATATATTGGAAAGATAACACATAGAAGAGCATATTGGAAAAATTCTTACAACTATTTGATATATTTATTCTTAATATATTGAGGTTGTGATCTCAGGGTTGGGATTAGACCTCAATTAAGAATCATTGGAGATACCTAAAGTTATAGGAGATGAAGATAAAAATGAAATAAATCCTATGGAATGGTTAAGGTTCGTAAAAGAATATAATATGAATCCTACAAAGGAAAGAGATTTTTTTTTTATGAAGCTTGGAAGTGGTGGATGAGTGTTGATCAAAACACTAGTTGGTAGTGCACATGGGAAGAATTTGAAACACTCTTTTTAGATAAATGGATTAGGGATACAAAAATGGAGGAAATGTATAGAATTTGTTGGCCCTTGACCAAGTTTTGGAGAACCTTGGACATGTTTTACCATTTTTGGGACTTCGACAGGTTGGTCGAAGGAAGAGTTCAAGGCAAAGCAAATATCATGGGATCTCGACCCCTTTTTAGGGAATTTTGGGTTTAGGTTTTTATGTAATGGGAATGGGATGTTGGCCCATGGGTTTACCCATGTTTAGGCCGCTTTTGTAAAGTATAAATATAAAGCTAGGTGATGTAAGTAAGGGGGGTTTTTGAGGCGAATGTGCTAAGTCCATTATAAGCTAAGTGTTGTAAGATGCTAATTGCAAATAGTCATGAATCCTTTATGCATATTGTGTGTTGAGAACTTGCAAAGATAAGTGCAAGTGATTGTGTGAAGGCTTTGTGTCGTGAACTAGCTCAGGGAAGGAGTATCTAGTGAGGTGCGTGAAGATCTCCTGCCATATGCGGAGTTGGTTTGTGGCTCTGTGCATGTAAGAGGATGGACATAAGACAATAAAATAATAAGAAGAGTTGGTGGAAGTATCCCCACACTAGGGTGAACCATGTATGTCCTGCGTTGTGGTTTCTTTGTGCATTATGGATGTTATGCTATTGTTGTGATTTATGCTTAGTGATATAACCTTTATGTATGTTATATGAATCTAATATAGTATCTTAGTGATTAGTGATGTGAATGAATGCTAGATATGATCTATTTCTATATGCTAAGTTCTTGGATGTGTTAGATCTTGTTGAATATTGTGTTGTTCTGTAATTAGGGTTTTCTCCTACGATATGGATAAGAGTTAAATATTAATGAATGTTAACTGCTAAGTGATCTATTAACTATTGTGATCACAAATCTGTGTCCCAGCTAGGTTGTAGACACTTGAGTCCTACAACCACCCTTGCCTCTACCTCGAGTGAAACTTCATCTACTTCGCAGGTGTTGTCAAAAGAGCTAGTAGTGAGGGTTTTGTTGGTGCATTGTTGAAGCCTTGAACCCCGGGTCTTCCCCTATGCCAACAAATGGTTCTATTTCCAAGATGTGAAACTGTGATTGATGGGAACTAAAGAAAAGTCAAAATTATGTATGTAGATCTTCTACTACAGTGTGCAGTATTCTACTTGATTTGCAAAGCTCTGTGATAAGTAAGGAATCAGATCTGAAGAAAAGAGGTAAAATCTAAAATCTCTGTTCTTTGATAATGGTAAGATAAGTGAAAATTTTTGTTTTGAAAGAATGGATCTAAGTATGTTTGATAGATTTTTTTCTAGTCTAAAAACTAGGGCACAACTAGAAGAAAGAAGATTTGATATGAGTAGATCTGATAGAAGTAATGAAAGATTTGTTATTCCTATGCATAGAAAGAATGTTTGGACTAACAAATGGATGTAGGATCCTAGAAATATTTTTTTGCAGGTTATTTATTGTGATCCTAGTGCACAGTAAAGGAAAGGTTGAGAATCATTTAAAAGAAAGAGATGATTAACTCTTTTTTATAGTTGTAGAAGACCGAGACATCTTGCTAAGGAATTCCCTAGTAGAGGTTCTAGTTGTATTTTTTTTAAAGATATGGATCATGAAGTTTTGGATTTCCCTAGAATGATTTCCAAAGTTGAAAACATGAATATGAGACAGGAAAACCATGGGAAAGGCCAAGATACTAAGGATATGAAAAAACCCCAGAAAGAATCAGAAACCCTGAATGATCACAGAGACATCAACTTATCAGAGGTCTTAAAATAGAAGGAGTGCAGAGAAACAAGAATAGGAGACTTCAACATAGACTATGTCCTGGATGAGGAAACACAGGTGAATATCATTACAAAAAGAACTTGGGAAATTTTGGGAAACCCTGCTATAGTTCCTTCATTGGGAGGAATAGGATTGTTTAAAGGGAAGATGATAACCCTATGTGCAAGACTTACCCAGATACCTATGAGTGCTCATGGAACCTTGATAGAAGAAGAATTTGAGTTTGTTAAGTTTGTTGAGAACAACGCCCCATTTTCTATTTTGCTAGGAAAAACTTGGATTGAGAAAGATCAAATACGAAGGAAACAAGAAGAGGAAGCTCTAGAATAGAAAAAGTAAGAACTAAGAGATTTCATGGCTAGGAGAATAGCATGTCTAATAGAAGAACAAGAAGAAAAGTCAAAGCTACTAAGGGCTAGAGACCTGGCTGTTGAAGTTGAAAGAACACATGAAGACTTGAAACACTTGTCCATATAGGAGAGTAGAACACCTACTCCAGAAGGAGAAGAAGTATTACCCTCGAACCCTATGAAATACCCTCCATAGTGCGAGGTTACTATGCCAAGAAGAGATAAGAAGAATCATGGAAAGAGGAAACTAGTGACTCAAATCACAGGAAATAAATCTAGAAAGCTCAGCAAGAAGAAAGAAAAGTTAGAAAAATTGCAAGAAGTTTCAAAGAGGACTTCGCAAAAGAAAGGTTTGTAGAACTTGAACTTCATCGGAATAGAAGAACAACATAGATTGGAACTTCACCATGGTGAAGTAATATGACCATTGGAGGCATCCTGACCATTATAATGGTGCTCCAGAATGACTAGAAACACATTTATGGCCAGAAAGATTGCCATTGGACCATTGCGACCATGCCATAATGGATGGAATTGCATTGATTGAGGAATTCTTGTCTGTTGGAGGAATTTGTTACGAAGTTGTCTATTTGTCCCATCAAACATTGCACCAAGAACAATTTTGTGAATTGTGAGTATTCGAGCCCGTAGAGAATTCATTGTTGTCACACTGTGCTTATTGAGACTTTGCCACCCATTCTGTTACCATGAGTATTTGTTCGCCTACCTAAGATATACGATTTCAAGCGTGTATGTCAGGTGAGCGTAGTGCATTGGAAAAGTCCGTGCAAGAAATTATGATAGATCTAATGTCTGAGAAGGTCATTTCTATAGGCGTACAAGCCTCATCAACTAGAGGATTGCAAGCCTCTCCATCGACTGCACATCAATCTGAGCCCTCTAGAGCTGCGACAGAGAAACAGAGAAAGCATCTCGATGAATTGGAGAATGCAAAGCTCATCCCATCAATCCTTCCCCACTACATCCCACCTCTGGCTGGCATGGTTAGTCATGAGAGTGTCTCGAGGGACTTCGATTACACATTGATTATTGTGTACCTCCTAAAGGGGATACACGTAGTTGGACTGCAGTTGGGACAGATTATGACGTTGAAGATTAGTCAATTCAACTTGGGAGATTGCAAGAAATATGGCATGCTCGCCCCACATAAGTACTTGAACAAGACAAAGGGGAAGAAGTTGAAGATAATACCCCAGTCGTGGACCATGGACATCACAAATCCCATCATTATTAACGTGATGAAGATACCACATTTCAATAGATATCATGAGTTTAACGTGTGCGTTAAAATCCTCCTGTCTTTCTTCCATGGTGGTTGTATATGGATGGAAAAATGAATCACTGTAGATTCGGCACAGATCCATCGGATCACCAAATTAAGAATGCAAGGACAAGACCCACCATAATCTTATGCAGGGAAGGTTTTTGATCACACCTCGACACAAAAATCAAAGATACCATCCATCCAGAACTATGCATTGTGCCTATCCTATCAGTTGATCACTAGTAAGCTAGTAAGGAAGAACTGACCCATGAAGGTCACGGGGTTTGTCTTTGACCTTGTGGGGAAATGCATTGAAGGGATACAAATGAACTGGGTGAGCTACCTCATCAACCAGTTAGAGAAATATTGTTGCAAAGATTAGGATCATGGATATGAGTTCCATTTCAGTTGGTTGTTGATCCTCATTGCTTTCATTGCTTGGGAGATGCCATACGGAGTGACCGTCCCTGAAATTGAGTGGTCTGAACCGCTCACTGTGAATTTCACAACACTCTGGTATTTGAGCGACATGGAGAAGTAATGGAAGTCAAACATTGTGTTCCACATATATTACCTACAACTAAAGAGGGATATTAAGTCCTTCCCTCATGTGACACCGAATACCCTACATAGATTCAGGCCAATGGTGAAGTTCCATGCAAATAGACATTTTGTTTATATCACTGCATGCAAGGACAAACATAAAGAATAGCTCTGATCATACTATAATATCACAAAGGAGGACATGAAAGAAATAACTAAGGAATGGCCTACAGAGTTCCTTATACCACTCGACCATGCATAATTGTCTGACCCTGAACTCATTGGAATCTCTATAGTTACTCGTGAAAAATATGATGCACCTAGCAATAGAAAAAGGAAAAATAAGGAAGAGGTATAGGAGTGAAACAACGCATCAGAAGAGACTGCTTCAGATTCACCTGGAGGGGGAGGATATGATGAGGTAGAAAAGGATAAGGACAAAGGGGAAGAAGATAAGTAGAAGCAGGGAAAAGTAACACTGCCTAGGGATCCCCTTGATGAGGCTGAGACATCTAAGAAAAGAAAGTTTTGCCCCACAAAACCTTCATCACAGAAGAATTCAAAAGCCATTAAGCCCATGTTGTAGGTTGTTCTCATGGTGGATGACATAAACCTCATCATAATTGTTGTACCAGATACCTCAAAGGATATTTTACAGTGCAACGAAGAAAAACATGAGACCCTGTATGATAGGATTGAAGCAGAGTTTCAAAGGGTACAACAAGCCCTCTACTCCACCCACACAATGTCTACTGCGCCACTGTCATCAGAAGTAACAGAGTTGGGAGATGAGCCATCCTAGCTATGCATACTAGTAGATGTGAATGAATCTCACCTTCGTCGTGTCCAGGAATAAAAAGAATAGGACATAGAGGCATTGAAGAAAGAAAAAGAGGAAGCCCCAGAGCAATGTCAGGTTGCACATCAAGAAAAAGAATACCTCCAAGAAAATTTTTCATAGGATAGAGCGTAGATCCAGAAGGAGAAAGAATATATTCCTACAAAGTAGATTGGAGTTAAAGAATAAGTCACTAGAGAACTACTCTCTATGATGGGATTATAACAAATGGAAGAACACCCAGTGGAGGGTCAAGTGGGAAAGCTTCTTGAATCCATTCAACAACTCCAACAAAGAGTAACAGAACTAGAATTACAAGAAGTGTCAAGCACTCCATGGGAAGTGCGATACCAAAGGGAATAAATTTCTCAGAGCACAGTCCAGAGAATCAAGGCATTGGCCTTAGAATGCAAAAATATTAGTAGTCAAAGTGCGCAGACCTATGAGAATCTTGCAGAGGACCTTGAACTAAGGACACTGGAGTCACAACTCTAGGAGGAAAAGAAACAAGTAGCAATAGTGAAAGCATAGTTGAAGCTGTTGTCAGCCGTCGAGAGGATGAAAAGAGCCCAGGAACAATGCACGGTTTAGAAACAGGTCCATGCCATCTAGAGTAAGGTCATGGAAGTGACCTAGAGGCTCCAACTAGTGCATGATAAAGCTTTCACACTTTTTGAGGAGATTGAAGGACAAGGTATAGAACTGGAACAAGTGGTCACCATAGTAGAACAACTCTTAGAAGGACCTGTGAATGAGAAGGTTATTTAGGAGTTCGTTGAGAAGGAGGCTCTAGAGAAGTAGTAGGTTAAGGAAGATTGATCCAAGATCAAGGCCTTTGAGGAAGATTTACCCAGATCAGAGTGACTCGGGATGAGTCACAGGTGAGTTTTGGGGCTTGTTGGCCCTTGACCATTTTTTGGAGAACCTTGGTCATGTTTGTCCATTTTTGGGACTTCAATAGGATGGTTGAAGGCAGGGCACAAGGAGAAGTGGAGATCATGGGATATCGGCATCATTTTAGGGAATTTTAGGTTTAGGGTTTTATTTAACGAGAATGGGATTTCGACCCATGAGTTTACCCATGTTTAGTCTTCTTTTGTAAAGTATAAATATAAATATAGGTGATGTAATTAAGGGGGGTTTTTAAGGTGAATGTGCTAAGTCCATTGTAATATAAGTGGTGTAAGGTACTAAGTGTGAATAGTCATGAATGATTCATGCATACTGTGTGTTGATAACTTGCAGAGATAAGTTCAAGTGATTGTGGGAAAGCTTTGTGTTGTGACGTAGCTTGGGGAAGGAGGATCTGGCAAGGTGTGCACAGATCTCTTGTCCTTTGCAAAGTTGGTTTGTGGATCTGTTCATGTAAGAAGATGGACATAAGACAATAAAATAAGAATAAGAGTTGGTGGACGTAGCCCCACACTAGGGTGAACCATGTATATCCTATGTTGTGGTTTCTTTCTGCATTATGGATGTTATTTTATTGTTGTGATTTATGCTTATTGATGTAACATTTATGTATGTTAGATGCATATGATATAGTATCTTAGTGATTAGTGACGTGAATGAATTCTATATCTGATCTATTTCTATATTCTAAGTACTTGGATGTGTTAGTTCCTGTTGAATACTGCGATGTTATGTAATTAGGGTTTTCTCCTGCAATGTGGATAAGAGTTAAATATTAATGAATGTTAACTGCTAAGTGCTATGTTAAGTATTGGGATCACATATATGTGTCCTAGTTAGGTTGTAGACACTTGAATCCTGTAACCACCCCTGCCTCTACCTCTTTTGAGACTTCATCTGCTTCCTAGGTGTTTCTGAAAGGGCTGGTAGTGAGGGTTTTGTTGGTGCATTGTTGGCGTTGAACCCCGGGTTTTCCCTTGTGCCAACAAAATTCAAGATAAATTAAAAGAAGCAAAGGATGAGATTAATAATAATGGTGAGGAGATATCTAAGATAATATCCCTTAATGAATCACGCATTAAGGAGGTTAAGAACCTAAAGCAAGAAAAGACTAGCAAAGGCAGGTAGGAAAAAGATGAATCAAGAGAAGATTTGAAAAAAAAAGATGAAGAGATATGTAGTTTACGAATCCGTAATAAAAAAATATTGGATGAGGTTAAGATATTGAAAGAAGAAAAGAATAATTTTCAAAATAAAGAAGAAAGAAGAATCTTGGATGAAGAATCTACCAAAAGACTGTAAGAGAAAATTTTCAAGAAGGTTGAGGAATCCTTAAAAATAGATGAGGTAAAGTCAAAAATGAAATCCATAATTGAAGAAGGACGTAAACATTTATTAGATGGGATCACATTGTAGCTTCAAAAGGAGAAATAAGACAAGATTCAATATGGTAAAAAAAAGACACTTGAAGAAGGTGAACTCCATATAGAGGATGTACAAGCCAAATATGATGGTATTATCTTGAAGACTAGAGTAATCAAATACCAAGAAAAGATGATTGAGGATTCCATTATCACTGAAAATAAGATAGATGAAATGCATGTGCAGAGTGAAGGAAGACCATCAAATGTGAAACTGTATCAACAGCCTCATTACCAAGAAACATTTCAAGGAAGACAAGAAGGACGATACCAACATTATGAAGGAAGAAGATGGAATAATTTTCAATATTCATGGAACAAGGAATCACCAAACTACTCTTCAAAAAGATATTATCAGAGATCGACAAGGAGTAAAAATTGGAGAATCTTTAACAAAAATACATGGAATCAAAGGAAATAAAATTATTCAACAACTAGACACCAAGGATTAAGACCAAAAAGAATTGATTTTGGATGGATAGATCATCAAAAATGGAATGAATAAACTAGGAACATAAACAAATCATATTACTTGGTTTCATCACACGTGAAGCCTTTAAATGAAAAAATTTGAGGAAAAATCTTTTTGAAGGAGGATACTATGTTATGACCCAAGGGGGTCATATATATGGCTAAATGTATATGAAATGACCCCAAGGGGGGGAATATATGGTCCTAAATGTATATTTAATGTGTAAATACATATGGAATAGGGTTGGACTAGTGATAAAGGTGTTGGAAATACTAAGACAACTAAGAGGTGGGGGTGAATCAGTTGTTACGGTGCTTAAACAATTTTATGCTTATTGAAATATTATTAATGTTCTCCATGTGATCATCAAGATTATGCAAGTCATGAAAAACATAAATAATAAACATCAATCACACATATGATATACACAAAAGCATATATTCATGAGGAAATCCATAAAGGGAGAAAACCTCTTCTTCTTCGAATGATAGGTAGTCCTTTTATGTTTTGTACATCATCTATCTTTGAGAACCAACTCAATGTGACGCTACCACATCTGTTTTACAAGCTGCAAATTGCTAAGAGAACCAACTCTCTGGTTTCTCTAGCACCCACTAGAAGGAAGCACCAACTCCCTAAGTGTTCCAGCACCAAATGGATGGAAGCGACAACTTCCAATCACACAGACATCAACCTGTACAAAAGAGAACAATAGTTCTCCCTTGCACCACCCTGGTTTTTCTCACTGCACCCAGATGGAAGCTACAACTCCCTGTGTTCAAGAACCCACTTGAAACTCCGAGGACAATAGTCCTCCCTAGCACCAACCTACCACCCTGAGATATAAAACTTTACTTACTTTCTCTGTCTCTGATATGGTCTGTTACAGATCCATGTCTCCTCTGCCTTCTTCACCTTCTATGTTATGTTTTGTACATCATCTATCTTTGAGAACCATCTTAATGTGAGGCTACCGCCTCTGTTTTACAAGCTGCAACTTGCTGAGAGCAACAACTCTCTGGTTTCTCTAGCACCCACTAGAAGGAAGAACCAACTCCCTAAGTGTTCCAACACCAATTGGATGGAAGAAACAACTTCCAGTCACACAAGAATCAACCTATACAACAGAGAACAATAGTTCTCCCTTGCACCACCCTGGCTTTTCTGGTTTCACCCAGATGGAAGCTACAACTCCCTATGTTCAAGAACCCACTTGAAACTCTGAGGACAATAGTCCTCCCTAACACCACTCTACCACCCTGAGATATAAAAATTTACATACTTTCTATGTCTTTAATATGGTCTGTTACAGATCCATGTCTCCTCTACCTTCTTCACCTTCTATGCTATGTTCTGCTTCTATATCTTTCTACGTTTGTTCTCTGCTCTTTTTCTGCCTCCACACAAAACCACTATGTTCATCTTCTCTTCATCATTTTATGCTTTGTTCTACCTCTGCATTCTATACACTGCACCTATGATCTCCACTTCAGGTACTACAAAGTTTATCCTCCTACCCACATGCATAACATTCGAAAAAAAACACTACAATCTCTGTTCTTCATGTCTTACTCCCATCGAGTCCTCTACCTGATCATCATTCAAACTTTTTGTCTTCCCTGGCAGTTATACTGTATATGTTCATAATCAATGGTTGTTATCCAAATATTATTTGGCTTCTCTTGCAGCCGCAACTCTTCGTCTTCTCTATCAGTGACAACCAGTCAATTATGGATTCACTGGCTTCTAATCCCCTTCCTTCATGTGACCATCGACGGTGACCATAATCCTAACCAACATGCACTTCATGACTCACAACTTCAGGAATATTTTTATGAGACAACTCGATTTTCCAAACTCCCAATATCTGAAGTGGTTCCTAGCAACATGTTAGCTCCTCCATTAACCTTCACTGATGTGACCATGGTTGTGACCAAAAACCTATTCAAAAGTTGCTTCTCGATCTTGGTCTAGTGAGTGCTAGCTCCATTTCTCGATATGACCTTGGGAAATGATCTCATGTGACCACGTGATTTCGGGTGCATCCAAATGTGGTTTGAATCAAAATACTTTTTTCCCCACAATTTACCTCGAGCCTCCACGTGTCCCTTTTACAAAACTGTGGTTTTGATTGCAGCCCACCTTCAACTTTTTAAAGTTCACAAATATTCAATACCCACAATGCAATGGGACCATCGATATCATGATCTTGACGGTGCTTCTAAACAGACGGTTCATATTTGTTCTTTCATTATCTGTAGATCAGATATAACCTTCCTAAATCAATGTCTGTGATTTATTTCGTGATATGGGCTTCAAGAGATTCAAATATCAAATCCTTCTTTCTTTCGTACACCAATATTATAGAGTCAATGATATGCGGACACATATCCTTCTCAATTGACAACTCTACCTCCACTTCGGGAATTTGACCTTTCAACCATATCAACTTTTATGTGACTTCTTTCTCAATCAACGATTGAGATCTCGTTCGGGTCTCCGGACTTCTGAAATCTCAAGTCTTAAACTTTACTTCCCCTTGAAGTATGTGGATTACTGCCACTTTTCCTCCTAGATCGAATGGTTAAGGATTACTTCGGGTCTTTACCCTAAGTCCACAAGATTACTCCATGTCTTTTCTGGATCAGAAACGCACACTACTACATATTGTAAAAATTCTGACGTTTTATTTGCAGCGTTATGGACAAAATTGTCCATATTGTCGCAAAATAGAGGAAATTTATAAAAAAAAAATTAATATTGCCCGATAACGTCGCTCTTTCCACGTTAACGTCGGTCTTGCCACGTTAACTTTTCTCTTGCCATGTTTTCCACTGGAACGTCGCTCTTGCCACGTTTTCCACTGGAACGTCTCTCTTGCCACGTTTGTGAAGATGTATGTCACAATTTCCACGTTAACGTCGGTCTTGCCACGTTAACGTCGCTCTTGCAACGTTTTCCACTGGAACTTTTCTCTTGCCACGTTTTCCACTGAAATGTCACTCTTGCCACATTTGTGAATATTTATGTCACAATTGCCACGTTAACGTCGGTCTTGCCACATTAACGTCGGTCTTGCCACGTTTTCCACTGGAACGTCTCTCTTGCCACGTTTGTGAAAATGTATGTCACAATTGCCACGTTAACGTCGTTCTTTCCACGTTAACGTCGCTCTTGCAACGTTTTCCACTGGAACGTCTCTCTTGCCACGTTTGTGAAAATGTATGACAGTAAAATTTTGACCCTATGAACCTGCTGCCAGATTTCTCCTTTTTTCTCATGGAAATAAGGTCTCCTAATATACACGGGATGTTCACCCACGTCATGGAACTAGAAAATAATCTTTTTGGCCTTGGGAAAAGTAAGGCTCAAGCAAATAATCATTGTATGCAGGGTTATGATAAAAAATAATGGCCAAATTCTGCAAAATGAGAAGGCCATTCACAGAGTCTAGTTTGAGCATCCATTGCAAGGTGTAGAACACATTGGTAAATTAGTCCATGATTCTGAATGGAAGCCAATTGGTATTTCTTACCTCTTAAATAATCATGAAATAGATGATAGTGAACATGGTATTGATCTTGAGAGAGGTGCAATCCACTCATGTTCCTTTATCATATAAATTGTGTCAACATCCAGTAATTTTCAAAGCACTTTTTACATTTTCGCGAATAAAATGGTGATTTTAATCCCACATGACAAAGTACATCTTATTGCATGACATTATTAAGGAGAAAGTGACTCACAATTGTATAATTGGGCGGTGAAGATAGCAAGAAAGGAGGATTCAAGCTCCCTCCGCTGTACAGATATATCCTAGAAGAGGTATGGAAAATAAGCTAGAAGTAACCATATATGGTTGAGGTCTCAATAGCTACTGAGCCCCAGTTTTCTTCCTATTTATGCTGACATTGTCCCGGTTGTTTTCCTTATTATCTTATTGGTAAAAATGGATTAGTTATTAACTATTTTGTTGGTAACTCTTAAAAAAATCTTAGTAGATATTAAAAATTATAGACTATTAAGAGTGTTCTTTGAATTCCAAGTTATCACCAAAAGTCTTTTTCCTAACCTTCCATCATCCAAATTAAATATAAATACATAACATAATAGTAAAATCAAGTTATAAATACATAACATAATACTAAAATCAAGTCTAGTTTGGAGGTAAATATGAAAAATTATCATGATAGTCAATGTTATCTTAAACC
>SNQJ01S0015894.1:82498-93533 GCA_010110895.2 Picea sitchensis | reverse complement strand
TATATAAATAATAATAATTAACTATGTATTGATAAAAAAAGACTAAAACTATTTAAATCAATGCATAATCAATTATTGAAAGAATATGAAGATATTATATGAAAATAAAATCATTTTACTTACAGGACAAGAGCCATTAAGCAACCTGGAATTCCATATTCTTCTTTAAAAATACTCGTCCATTCTCCCAAAGCTTCCACCCATCCATTACTCCATTTGAAAAGAAATAAAAAAAGTTTACAAAAGAAATAATATACAAAAGAGAAAGGATTAAAATCATCCTCTCCAATTCTTGGATCCCCATCTCTCTGATCTTTCTCATATATTTATAAAATGAATGAACAGTCTGGGCGTCACTATTAATTTTCGCCACCTGAAATTTGCCTCTAAAAGAGACACAAATATCTCTTAAATCGTGCATTTGTTTTGGAAAATCTTTATGTATAAGGTAAATGGGTCCATTTTGGTTCTGGGTTTTCAACCGTTTCTCCAAATTCCTCACGGTTTAGCTGCAATCAGTCCTACAAAATCATGTGTCTGATCTTGACGCATTTCCAAATTTTATCTGTTGTTGCTCATAAAATTATTTGTAGCAATCCAATATTATTTTTGGATCAATCATCTTGAACTTATTTGGATAGTAAAATCAAGCCATGATCAGATCCGTATCAAATATTTGATAATAGAAACCTCTGAAACAAAAAGAAACCTAAATTAATAACCTAACAATTGAGAATAAAACAAAATCTAGAACAATAAAATAAAAAATGAATTTAAACTAACTATAAGTTCTAAACAAACATTTTTTAAATAATCCTAAAATTCTAGAAGCTTCAAGAGAAAAATATTAATTTTGGTTTTTAACAAAATCAAACAAATGATATATAATTCTTTTTTATTTTTTATTATTATTATGAGATGCAAAATGAAAAAAGAATTTAATTAATTAATATCACCAAATGATTTTATGAAAATGAGAAACCAACCAAGATAAAATTTGATAAAGTAATGAACACATTATTCAAAATAGTCAAACTTGCTAATGAGCAAAAGAATGAACACATAATCATAATTTAAACGAAAGTAAACATTTGATAAAAATTAACGTTTCTAATTTTTGACATATACTCTTGTAATGAATGTTTCATACTATAGTGAATGTCTTAAGTTTGTCTCAAGGGAAGCCAAGGCATAGAACTATTTGAAAAGGTTAATTCTGTAGCTCATTTTAATTATCAAAATTCTAATAGGGACCCTTTAAATTTTGTAAAAATATAGGGGGAGTTGTTGGGACCCAACAGTATGTTATTATAAAATTCAACATTCTTTATTAATACAGTTTCTGAGTTTACCAATAACCTTTTAATTTAAAAGGTATTGACCTTTTCTCTAGCACTTTGTCTTAATGAATATGTTATAAATATTGTAACAACTTCCACCCAAAAGATTTTAAATGTTCCTCTTCGAAGAAGCTGGTAAGGGAAAGTCCTCAAACTTAGTCCGTTCAAAGCAGAGCCTTTTTCCCCTTTGGATCTTAAAAATATCTCTACTAAACCCTTCATTGTATTGTTGCATATGTAAGTGCCATATATTGCATATGTAATTGCCATACATTAATGAGATCATCTCCGTTTATATTCCTATGCTTTAATTTGTCTATATAATAGTAGCAACTCAGCTACTCATCCGAAGTGGGTTATTTGAAGATTGATCAATTTGACGTTATAAATGTTTTTCATAATGGTTTTTAACGATTAAAAAGATCATAAAAAGTTTTGGAAAACGGAAGATGGTTTAGAGTAGTGTTAATTGTTTTGTTAAACTATCAATCATAGATTTGAATTGAATTCAGTTAATTGTTTTGTTAAACTATCGCTTGTTTGTGTTTTTTAAAACAAACTTTGAGTTTTCATTTTGAGGTTTCCATAATATGATAATTATCTTGGAACATTGTAATTTAAAATACTGGAACATTGTAATTTGAGAATTATTTTAGTATCATTAACAATGATAGTAGAAATGACACTGTGGCTTAATGTTTGTTTGAATGAACTGTATTAAGGAGTTTCGGCGGCTGTAATAGTAGTGCTTGAAATCCGCTGTCAGCAGCTGTAACCAAATTGCTTGAAATCGGTGGTAGTAATAATGAGATTCAGCAGCTATAATAATAACAATGCTTGATATCAGTGGTAATAATAATGATGAGTTTCAGCAGCTGTAAAATCTTATAAATAGGCATGCCCACAGTTCATGGCTTAGAGCTACTGTGTATGGAGCCTTGATCATCTCTCCAAGGCTTGGAGACACTTATCCTTTTAGCAGGCCCCATGGGTAGGTTTCCATTCTTCTAGGTATGTTGCTACTGATATTATTTTTATGTTCCTCAATTAGCAATATTCAATTGTGCTTGATTTTAAAACGATTCAAATATTTTGTTCTGTTTGCATTCAAAGGAGAATGGTGGAATAGCAATCCTATCGATGTTGTGAACGAAGCGACCAGGACAGGAGCTGCCCCCAACGTTTCAGATGCGTTTACTATAAATGGAGAACTAGGAGACCTATACCAATGTTCAAGTTCAGTACATTTCTTGCTGGATTAAGGCATGTATAAACTAAAATTCTTCATTGAATGGAAAATTTGATGAAAATCTCTTCCACACCATCGGTCTAGGACTCATCAAATGTCCAGCACAGTCTTGTGGAGGTCCGAATGGATCAAGATTTGCAGCGACTATGAACAACGTATCATTTGTCCTCCCAATGACTTCTTCAATCCTTCAAGCTCATCATTTTGGCATGAAATCAAGCTCATCATTTTGGGATGAAAGGGGTATTCAGCAGGGACTTCCTCGACAAACCTCCCGTGCAATTTGATTAAACTGCACAGAGCGTAATCAGAAGCCTCTGGTCGCTGGTGAAAGACACGAAAGTGAAAGTTCTTAACTATAACACGACGGTCCAAGTAATTCTCTCAGGGAACCAATATCTTTGCGGGGAAGAGCCATCCTATCTATCTCCATGGTTTTCACTTTTACATAGTGGGATCAGGGTTTGGTAATTATAATCCATAAACACATCTTCCTGGTCGATCCTCCTATGCGGAACACTGTGAACGTTCCAGTGAATGGCTGGGCTGCCATCAGATTCGTAGCCGACAGTCCTGGTAAGCAGAAAGTCTCACACCATTCTGTTTTCTTTCGTCAATGTCTCTTATTTTTAAATGGCCTGATGTCGGTGATGGTGATCATGTATGTCAGTAGCTTGCCTGATGCACTGCCACTTGGAAGTGCACATTGTTTGTTTAGCAGTGTAAGAAAAAAAAAAAGAGCATCAAGAAGCAAGATTAAACATGCATAAAATTAAAAACAATAATCACACAATTGACACAATGATTTATGTGGAAATTTAGTGTGGGAAAAAATTCATTGGCAATGATATCTGGTCTTCTTATTATTTATGGGAGAGTTGCAATATCCTTTATAGGCTTATAATCATCTTCTCCTCACACACACTCCACTCTCTACACACCTTGCACTCTACATAGCACTCACACCTCTATGGGTATGCTTGTTACGCTGAAAGAAGTATACCTATTGACAATGGGCAGATTTAATAGGGGTTTAGTGCTTAATAAGTTTTCTATGGACATGATTAAATATCCCTGGAATATTCTTAGTAGTCACACAAAATAAATGGCTGTGATTTCAATCATTAACTGATTGCCATTAACTGATTGCCACCTAAGTGTTAACAGAAATTAAAATATTAACACGAGATAAATGAAGCTCAACCGTTTATTTGTTAATCAATAATAAAATTTAATATATTCTTTTAATAATTATTTTCATCTTATCAACCTTTCCGCGTTGATCAGCCACAATTATGTGGCTGTGCTAGTATATAACATCTATCACTAGATTACACACACTAATGAATAGATAACATAGTTACATTAACATTTCATAAATAAATTACATGCATGCCCATTAACATAGCTGCATGGATATACATGTCACCACATAAAAAAATTCATTGACATATTTCCAACACACATAACACGGGTTGGCCATGATTTTTTTGGTTAACAATGAACCTGATTCTCTTTTGAGTGTCGAGTCGCCCCGAATAGATCTTCTGCAATGCCGATAACAACTGCCGTGCATGCCGATCGACTCTAAAGAGAGAGGACATTCTTACTATATTTGTCTGCTTATTTCATTTGTGAGGTCAATATTGATCACCAAGATTTTGTTAGTGGGCCAGAAAAAGTTCTTCGGATATGCCATTGTTTGTATTCTTATTCCGTGACAAATGACAGAGTAATTTTTTTATCATAAAATCAAATGTTTCTTAGTATGTGACAAACTTTCGGGCATGCTAATGCCTTTGTTTGTAATCTTCTTCAGTGACAAACCACGGAAATTTTCCCTATGTTCCACTGGTGTTTTCGGGGCGTCCACAATCTGAATCCAATTACACATAAACACCATTTAAACAAACAAAAAGAACGAGTTCTATGTTATAATGAATATATGATTAAATTGTCTTCATCATTGTATCGGGTAACATAAAGTGGATCTCGCTCAAATAAAAAGAGTTATCAGATGAAATGAATATCTGATTATGCTCTTCATATGTGAGGGAATTATAAAGTGGTCCTCAATCGATTGCAAGAAATCCAATTTAGTTGAGGTATGAAAACACTTATTTATGAAGTTTTGTATATATTTAGTTCTTCCATTAAACACATGTTGCAAGTATAAAGCCACTCCGCCATGAAAGCACAACACATAATGCATATTGATGCATCTATTTATCATGACACATAGCATAGATCCTCCTAGTCGAGAAGGATTGCACTATATTTGGACAATGATGCCATGAACCACAAGATCTAAAGATTTAATTACCCTTTTTGTTATAAAGGTTTTTTTAATAGTCTTAAGAGGCCGTGAACCACAAGATATAAATATTGAAGGAGCCTTTTTGTTATAAAGGTTTTATAAATAGTCTTAAAGGATAAGAGGTTCATACTTTAGCTCGTAATGGCCATGTCGTCCACAAGGATAAGAGGTTCATACTTTAGCTTGTAATTTGTAAATGATGTTTTTCATAATTGTAAAGGAGAAGAGGTTCATACTTTTTTTTTCATGATAGCCATTTGGAGAAATGAGGTTCATACTTTTCTTTTATGATGACCATGTGCTTAGATAGAGTGTCACAATGGCCACGTGCATAGATTGAGTGTCATATTCATGTTAAAAAATATTTTTTATTTTCAAAATTGATTAATTTTGATAATATTATGAAATTCACAAGTTCTAAAGGTAGAATTATTTCTTTTTAAATTCATAAATTCTATGAGTAATATACTCTTTTCCTTTTTTATAATTCCTTTTTTATAATTATGTTTTATTCTTTAGAGATACCTAATACTTTAAGGTTCTTAAGATGAATTTGACCATTATCATTAACAAACATCTGAGCTTACTAACAATTTATATGGAAATAACATATTAAGAAAGATTATTTAAATATTAAAATATTTAGCACATAATTGTTCCTTATTTGAATAAAAAAATGCATTAAGCATGCCTTCTCCTTTCCAATAATCCTGAAAGTGGGATTGAAGAATAGTTTGATTTGTCTTTGATGAAATATGAAAATATTAATGAAAATCTTAGTTTGGTAGTAGATTTGCACTTAACTTTTGGCTCTACATACAAAATGGATGACCACCTTATGTTTTCTATTGAAACTTCTAATGAGGATCCCAACGTTGTTTCACTTCATATGGGTGAAGATGTACAAAAGAGAGGCCTCCAATTGTGACGTCATTAGATCTGCAATTGCACAACCACTAGTAGCAAACATGTTGATTGCATTGGGGATTATCCTACAAATGTTGACTATTCAACACAACTAATTTAGTTTGATTTCATTTTTTCCTCGGATAGTAGTCATGTCTAGCACATATATATGTGACCCTAACTTATTGATGTACTTTTAGAATTACTTCATGAATGCATTTAGGGAAACACTTCTCAAATGCAAATGATATGTTATGATCTTCCATATCAATGTAATATGGCTCCATTTCTATATTTGTGTTGATAGGTAGTTTTAAAACCTAGTATTTGGTTGATGGTGTGATGTGGGTAATGCCAACATCAATTACAACCACTCCAATTAGTGTCCCTCACTCATTTTTATCTAGATTGTATAGAGAACGAGTTGAAATATGGGAATATGAATAGAAACACACACACACTTGAATATTGCAAAGAGAAAAATAATATAATGAAACCCAAATTCTATTAATGAATGAAATAGGAAAAGACTATAAAATCCAAAGCAATACAAACCAGCTAGAATTGTGGTATCCTATCTCTGAAGAGATGGGTGTCATCTACTCTCATTTGCAGGAAGACATTACAACAGGATGAAATGGTATTTTAACATAAATTATTAAGCACTAGGAGGAAAAAATCCTAAAGATATGAAACCCTAACTCTAAGAGATGAAGTGTCAAAATGATTGCGGTCCCCGAGGTGGCGAGTTGATATGTCAACTCCCAAGGGGTGCAACGTTTCCATACAATCTCATTTTTGTGTTTGGCACCATATCTATTATAATAGCATAAAATAGGAATATTGTAGTGAATACCAACGAAATAAAAACATAGAACATAAATATAGTAGCGGAACAACAAAATATATGGAACCAAAACACCAAAATAATACCTTTATTGATAGGAAACAATATTCACTTCCCTCTTTGAGGGGGCAACCTCCAGCAGAGCAGAGCTCTATTACAATAATTCTCAAGACAAATCCCTCTCATACCTTATACTCTTTTTTATACTAATTCTATCTTCTAAATAACATTCTAGAGGAAGATCTTTCTAGAAGCGGAAGATTGTATTATGTATTCTTACATTGACTTGTTCATATTTATTAAATAGGCCGTATTAACTAGTATTGGCCCGTATTACATGGAAATATATTATTCTACCTACATGACAAGTTAGGGGTTTATGTCCCTAACATGCCCTCCCCCTTGAATAACAACCTTGTCCTCAAGGATTGAGATGAGGAAATTCCTAGAGAACAGTGGTCGGCTCCCAGGTGGCATCTTCTGGAGTTGTATCTATCCACTGAACTAACAACTCCTTGATGTAGCATTGACAGAGATAATGTTCACGTTGGTCAAAGACTTCCTATGTCTACAACTATATGGAACCTTTATCATCCAACTCTAGAACATTGGTTTGAGTTTGGCACTTAGTTCCCATCACCTTTAAGCATGAGACATGAAAAACATGATGGATCTTAGAAAGACTAGGAAGAGATAATTGATAGGCCACTGGTCCCACACGCTTGAGAATGGTTTAAGGACCACAAAATTTGGTAGCAAGCTTATGACAGTGTTCACCTTTGAGTAAACTCTTCTTGGAAGGATGTAGACGAAGAAACACGTTGTCTCTAGTAGAAAAATGGCATTCTAAACATCCTTGATATGCTTGTTGTTTCATATGATTTTGAGACATGACCAAATTGTCTTTGAGAGCAAGTAGAATTGTAGCATGTGATGCAGGAACATCGTCAGCAAATCACACGTGGAGAGACAACTCAGCGCCATAGCACGCCTTTTGAATTATTGTTGAGATTCTAAAAGGTGGTGTTTCTTGTAAATCCTTTTTTGAATGGATGATTAGAGAAGATCAAACGCGTGGAAGTTGAACGATCGTGAGAGATATGGGAGTTTGACTCTTAGAATTTAACGAAACGAGACTTAAGTGGTAGTTAGTTTTTACTTCGAGAAGATAGGTAGTCAAAGGAAACCCTAGGATCCCTATGGTATAAGTAGAAGTGTTGTATGCCCAAATGAGGCTATTGGATATTAGGCTGCTGAAAATTAGTATAAGATTGTTGTGATTTAGTTGTTGATGAATTTTAGTGTTGTTATTTATCATAGTTGTATCCATTTACATTTGGATGAATATAACAGAGAGATATTGATCCAATGCGTGTTGTTGTTGTTGTTTAAATCTTCTCTGTTATTTTGTGTTTCATGAATGTATGAGCTATATCGTTGAATGTATGAATCTGTGAAATATTAGATAAGCTTGAATTATTTCTCTTCTAAGAGCTCAAATGCAAGGAGTGCACATTGTCTACAAGGAGTGCATTGATAGAGTCTAGATTTGACTCAGAGAAGCTCAGGAGGGACAACGAGAAACTTAGAATGATTGCTGCAAGGAGTGCATAGGGTCAAGAATCGACTAAGTGTTTAGAGATCAGGACTTTGAAGCACAAGGAGTGCGTAGCAAGATTTCCTTCGAAGAAATCTCTAAGTCTCGACTTTTTCAACGATTCCAAGATCACAAGGAGTGCGTTGGAGTCAAGCTCAAGAGAGATAGCGACAAAGATTCAACATAAGGGATAAATTTGTTGAAGTTCGAGGATTGATGGTTAAGATCCCTTTGGAGGAAGTTAGGGCCATTGAGAACCATTAGATCTCGAGAAGGTGCGAGGAGTATAAACTCTGGATTCCTTCAGAATTCACGTATTCGGTGTTTTTCATTTGTGACAAAGTCAAAACTACGAAACTATGAAGACAAAGTCCATCTAGACCGTAGATCCAGAGGAGGTCATGTTGCAACAGATTGGAGAGTCCGGAAGGTAAGAAATTCGAAAGTTTTGTGAGGAGAAGAGTGTGGACTTCATGAAGTTATGAAGAATAGAGTAGATTTGGACAATTGGACCCAGGAAGAATACGTGGCAGAGATCCATGTACTCCAAGAGAAGATCACTCCAGAGGAAAATGAGAGTAGTGAAGCCAAAAATCTCGAATCCTCAATTATCGAAGTAAATCGTGGTCGTTGATATGAGAAGGAAACACATCAACAGATTGTGGACTTCAGAGAAACAAGCAAGGGAAAGGAGGAATCATTGACCAGAAGTCGTCCGAACCTCCAAAAGGTAAGAAGATAAAACCTTGATCGTCTATTTCATGGATATGTGGTATCATCTCCATCACTTCAGAGGAAGAGCACTTCGAGGAAAAACGAGGAGTGAGGTCCCAAAGGACAAACGTCTCGAAGTGCCAAAATCCATCGAAACCGTCTGTTGGAGAAGGACGCTTGTTGGAGAAGGATGCGTGGAACTTGATCTGTAACTTGGGTAAAAGTACTTCGAGGAGAAAATGATTTAGATCATTCAAAACTCCCGAATGTCGAAGTCTCGAAGTAGACCATAGTCATTGATCAAGAAAAGCATGTGGCACTTGATATGTAACTCCGAGTACAAAACACTTCGGAGGAAAGAGGTGTGTGGAGCACTCAGAACTCTCGAAGCCAGAGTGTCGAAGTAAATCTCAAATGTTGGTTGTGAGAGGAGTGTGGACTATATATCTGGTTTGTGTGTGTTCCTGAGTCCATAGTTCGGTGGATTTGGAGTCAGGTCTTCCAAGATCATCTGAAGGCTGAAGTTATGAAGTGAGCGGGGAATGAAGGTTTAAGCCCACATTTTTTGACCAGGGTCATGTGGAGGACTCTGCAGGTACTTAGAAACTCCTGAAAGGGGTATTTCACACCCAAAAAGTAATACTTTAACCTGTGGATAAAATAGAAGAGGTTTAGTGCGAACCTGTGAGCTGATTCAGCTCACGAAGTCAATCGATCCTAGACTAGGAGATCATGCAGTGTGAAGGAGAGAAAGGGGGGGTCTGCATCAAGTGGTATCAGAGCCTAAAGAGATAAAATTGTACTTTTTGTGAGTGGAGAAAAGGTTAGCACAATGTCACCCATAAGACGTGTAGAGCCACCTCTAGCAAATCGAGCTATAGAAAGAGAAATGAGAGAACTTCGTGCAAGGTTGGATGTGATGGAGACAACACAAAGGAGAGAACCTAATGCTGGAGACGTCGGTGATGCAGAAATCAAAGAAACAGAGGTTGAAGAAGCTACAGGGGAAGATGCTACCGAGGAACACTTGCTGAAAGAGATTGTCAAATTGGGAGCTAGAGCAAAGATAGACATCCCGATGTATGGAGGAAACTTAGAAGTTGAAGATTTTCTTGATTGGATACGAGTAATAGATAAGTATTTTGACTATGAAGACGTTGATGAGGAGAAGAAGGTGATACATGTTGTCACCAAATTAAAAGGACATGCAAGTCTATTGTGGGATGAATTGCAAGCTGACAGACGAAGCAAAGGCAAGCCAACGATTAAGAGTTGGGACAAAATGGTATCCAAGATGAAGGCTAAATTCATGCCCAAGGACTATCAGATAAATATTTTCCAAAAATTGCAGAACTTGAGACAGAAAGGAATGACAGTGAAAGAGTACACAGAGGAGTTTTACAGGCTGAACATCAGGATTGGACATAAAGAGAGAGATGATGAGAAGGTTTCTAGGTATATCAATGGATTGAGGTATGGGATCCATGATGAAATCAACATGATGATAGTGAGTAAAGTGGAGGATGCTTATCATATTGCACCGAAGGTAGAGGATAACTTGGCCAGAAAACAGAGCCAACGAAGTAGAGGAAGAAGTCCAAACAGAGGTAAGGTAATTGCCCATGACAAGGCACAAAATCCCAAGGGTGAGACTGAAAAACCACATAGTCACTCAGAAAGAGGGGGAAGTTCCTGAGGGAGACAGAGTGGTGGAAGAAATTATTTTCCTTGAGGAAGAGGAAGAGGTAGAGGAGGAGAGGTAAGGTGTTATGCCTGTGGAAAGACATGACACATGCCTTGGGAATGTCCCAAGAAAAATAAATAAGGAGGTGAAGATCACATTTCAGAAGAACAGAAGCTGACTATTGAAGAAAAAGGTGTAGAAGATGGAAGACCTATGATGTTGAAGAAGGTTCTCTTAAAACCAGATGTTATAGGATAAATCCGTAGGTGCAGACACTAACCGATCTCCCTAGATCCATCTGGTATCTAGAACAAAACATGACAGAATAATACACTTTCCCTAGAGCTAGCCTATTGAATGAACTAAGAGATAAGGGTTATG
>SNQJ01S0015894.1:63577-82488 GCA_010110895.2 Picea sitchensis | reverse complement strand
GATCACAACAAAATGAACCAATCGAAGTAAAGACAAGTTAAGATATTCAATGACTAGTCTATACATATGATCAAGGAATTATGTAATAAAGTGACATCATCTTTATGGGAAAGGGACATATTACTGTATTGCATTAATTGAAATAGAAACTTACAACCTGAGCCTTGATGTCATAGGTCTCCTTTCGATGGCTTCTAGCTTTGACACACACACTTGCCCATGTATGAAGAAAATCTACCACATGCGATGACTTTGTTGTTGTCTCTTGCTGTTGTAGCATCAATCCTCCATACAGTCTTGCACTAATTCTCTAATCAACCTCTTTCTAGCTTGCTTAACTTCTTATTTTTCTTATTAACCCTTTCCATGAGAAATCCCCTCNTTTGTAAGATCATGTTCGCACCCTAACCATGAGTACAGTGCGAGAAGTTTGCACCCCAGATTAAGGTAGACTGCGAGAAACTTGCATTCCCGTAGGTGAATATATAAGCAGCCTGCGAACATGTTTCAAAGTGTGAATTCTGGAAGAAGACAACTGTAACTTTTCTCAGGAAAGTGTTCTGGATAAAGAGGTTGATCTTCCATCATTATGATATCATCATGACATCATCACAATGACCAAATTTGTGGATAACACCAGAGCTAGAGGTTGAAAATCCAGTGCAGAGGAACCGTTTATTCAGGACTGCTTCCAAGACAAAATATAGGGTATGCAAAGTGATAATTGATAGCGGGAGCACTGAAAACTTATTATCCATAGAGATGGTGGAGAAATTGGATATAGAGACAACTGCACATCCAATTCCATATAAAGTCTCATGGTTGCAGAAAGGACACGAGGTAATGGTAACTAAAAAATTCCTTGTTGAATTCAAAATAGGAGGATATAGAGATGAGATTCTGTGTGATGTGATTCACATGGATGTATGTCATGTTTTGTTGGGGAGACCATGGCAGTTTGATAGGAATGTTATTCATGATGGGAGAAAAAATACTTATACTTTGGAGAAGAATTGTAGGAAACACATGTTGATGCCAATAGAGGAGAATAAAGTAAAATAAGAAATCAACACAAGTATACTTCTCATGAGTGGGAAGGAACTCCTAAATGAAGTTAAGAAGGAACAAGGGATTCACTTTTCTATGGTGAGGAAAGCCAAAGCTATCCTTACAAGTACTTCTATGGATGATCTTCCCGAGGAAGTTCAGGAGTTGTTAGAGAATTTTGCTGACATATTACTGGATGAGTTACCTAATTAATTGTCACCCATAAGAAGTATCAACTATAACATTGATTTAATACCAAGAGAAAGTCTTCCCAACAAAGAAGTATACCGATTGACACCTCAAGAGAATGAGGAGGTAAAGAGACAAGTTCAGGATTTATTACACAAGGGTTTGGTCAGAGAAAGCTTGAGTCCATGCGCAGTACCAACTGTGTTGAGCCCGAAGAAGGATGGAGGATGGAGAATGTGTACAGACTCAAGAGCCATAAACAATATCACCATCAGGTATAGATTTCCTTTTCCAAGGATGGATGAATTAATGGATTGTTTAGGTGGAGAAATTTTTTTCCAAAGATAGATTTGAAAATGGGATATCACTGGATAAGGATGAGAGAAGGTGATGAGTAGAAAACAACCTTCAAGAAAAATCAAGGGTTGTATGAATGACTTGTTATGCCATTTGGATTGACAAATGCCCCAAGTAATTTTATGATATTGATGAATGAGGTATTGAAATATTTCATTGGTAAGTTTGTGATTGTATATATGGATGATATATTGGTCTTCAGTAAAATTGAAGAAGAGCATTTGAGATATATAACATTAGTGATGAGAATACTGCAGCAGGATAAGATCTTTATAAATCTGAAGAAGTCCTCTTTTATGAAGACAAAACTCATTTATTTGGGTTTTTTATCTCTTCAAATGAATTGAAGATGGATCCATAAAAGGTGAGAGAAATCAAAGAATGGCCATTACGAAGAAGCATATTTGAGGTGAGAAGATTCCATGGATTATCAGGTTTCTATAGGAAGTTCATTAGAAATTTCAGTGGAATTTGTGCACCAATATGGAATACAGTGAAGAAGAGGCATAAGTATTTTAAGTGGACAGAAGAGGCTGAGAAAAGTTTCAAGATATTGAAGGAAAATATAATAGAACAACCAATTATGGTCTTGTGAAATTTCGGGAAGACATTTCAAGTAAGGTGTGATGCTAGTGGATTTTCAATTGGAGTAGTCTCGAGCCAAGATAATAGACCTGTTCCATATTTCAGTGAGAAGTTGAATGACACTATAAAGAAGTACTCCACATATGATAAATAATTTTATGCAATAATTCAAGCCTTGAAGAAATGAAGGCACTAGCTTGTTCCAAAAGAATTTGTTGTGTATAGCGATAATCAGGCTTTACAATCCATAACCAGACAGGAGAAGTTAAATCAAAGAGATGCTAAGTGGATAGAGTTTATGAAAAATTTCATTTTTCTCATTAAACATATATATGTTAATGCTAACAAATTTGTTGATGCATTGAGCAGGAGATGTCTTATTTTGCAGGAATTCTAGGTGAAGACCTTAGGGCTTGAACACCTTAAGGAGAGGTATTGTGATGATCCAGATTTTAAAGAACCATATGAAGCATGTGAGAATCCTATGATCAGAGACAAAATTCAGTGGACATAGTATATGATTCAAGAAGGATTGTTGTTTAAAGGTTGCTAGTTGTGCATACCAAAGTGTTCAATGAGAGAAAATCTACTAAAGGAAAAACATAGTGTCGGCCTAGTAGGACATTTCGGCCATGAAAAGACATTTTCACATTTGAACAGTTCATACTATTGGCGAGGTATGAGAGAAGAGGTGGATAAGTTTGTAAACAAATGCAATATTTTTCAGTATGCAAAAGGAAAGAAACAAAACACTGGATTGTATCAACCATTGCATGTTMTAGATAGGCTTGCAATACGCATGAATTTTGTGTTGGGATTGCCAAGAACCCAAAGGGGAAGTGAYTCCATATTTGTTGTAGTTGATAGATTCTCAAATATGGCACACTTTATCCCATTCCAGAAGACTAATGATGCAACACACATTGCAAACTTGTTTTTCAAGGAAGTTGTGAGACTTCATGGGTTGGCTAGGAGTATTGTCTCAGATAGGGACACTAAATTTGTTGGTCATTTCTGGAGAACATTATGGAAGAAGCTGGAGACGTTAATGTCTTTTAGTTTAGCATATCACCCTCAAACGGATGGACAGACTGAGGTTGTAAATCGAATTTTAGGAGATTTGCTGAGAAGTTTGGTCACTGAACATCATAGCCAGTGGGATAAAATTATGTCACAATATGATTTTGCATACAATGACTCAATGAATAGAAGTATGGGAAGGATTCCATTCTAGATAATGTACATAATGAAACCAAGAGGGGTATCAGAATTGGGAGATATGGACCAGAGTGAATTCAGAAGCACTGGAGTAGAATACTTCGTTGCAGAAAGGTAGACGCTTCATAATCAGATCAAGGAGTAGTTGCAGAATAATACTAGAGAGTATAAACGCAAAGTTGATCAACATAGGAGAGAAATTCAATTTGAGGTAGGAGATAAAGTTTTAGCACATCTCAGGAAGGAAAGGTTCCCAACAGGAACATATAACAAACTGAAGATGAAGAAGATAGGACCATGCAAGATCTTAAGGAAATTTTGTGCCAATGCTTATGAGATACAGATGCCACAGGATGTGGGTATATCACCCATATTTAATTTTTCAGACCTGTATCCTTACAGGGAAGATGGCACAAAATAATCAAAAGGTCAGAAAGACATTCAGTGGGAGAAGCAGATGCCTATAGAGAAAAATCCACAGATGGAGAAGATCATTGATCAGAGGATTGGTAAGAAGACTAGGAGAAAGACTTCTTTGGAGTATTTGGTAAAGTGGAAAGGACACCCAATAGAAGACGCAAGTTGGGTAAATAAAGTTGATAGCCAGAAGCACGGGAAGTCAGTGTAGGAAGTCATGGACAGGAATCCATGAATTTTTGTCCAAGGGAGTATGATGTAGGAGAATAATCAACAAAGAACACATGGATAGACTACTCAATGCCATAGCATGCCTTTTTAATTATTGTTGAGATTATAAAACCTAGCGTTTCCTGTAAATATTTTTTTGAACGGATTATAGAAGATCAAAATGCTTGGAAGTTGAACGATCGTGAGAGATCTGGGAGTTTCACTCTTAGAATTTAATGTAGCGGGGCTTAAGTGGTAGTTAGTTTTTAATTCGAGAAGATAGGTAGATAGAGGGAACCCTAGGAGCCCTCTGTTATAAGTAGAAGTTTTGTATTCCCAAATGAGGTTGTTCGAGATTAGGCTGCTGAAAATTAGTAGGAGATTGTTGTGATTTAGTTGTTGATGAATTTTAGTGTTGTTTTTTATCATAGCTATAGCCATTTAAATTTGAATGAATATAACAGAGAGATATTGATCCAATGTGTGGTGTTGTTGTTGTTTAAATGTTCTTTGTTATTTTTTGTTTCATGAATGCATGAGTTATACCATTGAATGTATGAATATGTGAAACATTAGATCAGTTTCAATTGTTTCTCTTCTGAGAGCTCATATGCAAGGAGTGCATACTTTCTGCAAGGAGTGTGTCGATAGAGTCTATATTTGACTTAGAGAAGCTTAGGAGGGACAACGTGAAACTTAGACCGAGTGTTGCAAGGAGTACACAGGGTCAAGAATAGACTAAGTGTCGAGAGATCAGGACTATGAAGCACAAGGAGTGCATAGTAGGATTTATTTTGAATAACTCTCTAAGTCCGAACTTTGTCAAAGATTCCATGATCACAAGGAGTGAATCGAAGTCAAGCTCAAGAGAGATAGCGACAAAGATTCAACAGAAGGGAGAAATCTAAGGAAGTTCAAGGATTGACAGTTAAGATCTCTTCAGAGGAAGTCGGGGCCATTGACAACCATTAGATATCGAGAAGGTGCGAGGAGGCTAAACTATGGATTCCTTCATAATTCATGTATTCAAAAATTTTCGTTTGTGATGGATTCAAAACTCCTGAAGCTACGAGGTAGAAGTCCATCTGGACCGTAGATCCAGAGGAGGGTATGTGGAAGTAGATTGGAGAGTCTGGGAGGTAATAAATCCTAAAGGTTCGTGAGGATTAGAGTGTGGACTTCGTGAAGTAATGGAGAATGGAGTAGATCTGGACCGTTGGACCTAGGAAGGACACGCGATGGAGATCCGTGTACTTTGGGAGAAAATCACTCCAGAGGAAAAAGAGAGTATTGAAGCCAAAACTCATGAATCTCGAATTGTCAAAGTAAATCATTGTCGTCGATCTGAGAAGGAAACGCATCAATATATCATGGACTTCGGAGAAATGAGCAAGGGAAAGGAGGAACCGTTGATTAGAAGTCATCTGAAGCTCCGAAAGGTAAGAAGCTAAAACCTTGACTGTCGATTTCGTGGACACGTGGTATCATCTCAGTCACTTCAGAGGAAGAGAAATTTGGGGGAAAACAAGGAGTGAAGTTTCGAAGGAAAAAAGTCTCGAAGTACAAAAATACATCAAAACCCTCCATTGGAGAAGGATGTGTGTTGCTTGATCTATAACTCTGGGTAAAATTACTTTGGGGAGAAAAATATTTGGAGAGTCTGAAACTCCCGAATGCTAAAGTCCTGATGTAGACCACAACTGTCGATCAAGAAGAGCACATGGAACTTGATATGTAACTTCGGGTATGGAACACTTCGAAGGAAAGAGGTTTTTGGAGCACTCAAAACTCCCGAACTAAATCTTATTCGTTGGTTGTGAGAGAACTGTGGACCGTAGATCTATTCCATGTGTGTTCGCAAGTCTGGATTTCGCCAAATTTGGAGTCAGGTGTGCCAAGAACACCCAAAGCCTGAAGTTCTGAAGTGAGCAGGGAATGAAGGTTTAATCCCATGGTTGTTTACCAAGGTCATTTGGAGGACTCTGTGGGTAAGGCAAAACTACCGAAATGGGGATTTCACACCCGAAAATCAAGACTTTGACCTGTGGCGAAACTAGAAGAGGTTTAGTGTGAACCTGTGAGTTGTTTCAATTCTTGAAGTCAATGAATCCTAGATCAGGAGTTTGTGTAGTCCCAAGGAGAGAAAGGGGGGGGGTCTGCATCAACATGGACTATAAGAGTTTTTTCAACCTCCTAAACCTTTGAAACCCCTGGTATGTAGGAAAAAACTAACGAGGATTTTTTTTTATATACTTCTTCAAAAGGATTCAGGTGGGTAGCACTATGGTAAGATGTGTTATACTATTTAACTAGGGGTAACTCATGAGACCATTGATGTTTCCGGTCATATGCAAAACACCTCAAATATGTTTTAAAACACTTGTTGACAACGTCAGTTTGGCCATCTGTCTGTGGGTGATAAGAAATACTTAGATGTAATTGTGTTCCCTAGAGCCTAAATAGTTCTTGCCAAAAATTGTTGGTGAAAGTAGGATGTCTATCAGATACAATAGAATGAGGCATGCGATGAAGCTTGAAAATAAGATCCATGAAAATATGAGCCACTATGGATTTTGTGAATGGGTGTTGAAGACCACAAAAATGATCATATTTGGAATGACGATCAACTACCACCATCATGACTGACTTATTCCCAAATTTAGGTAAGAACACAATGAAATCCATAGAAATGTCCCTCCAAATAGCTAGTGGAATCAGAAGTGGTTGCAGTGTGCCCGGAGCTTTGATTGTTTCCCCCTTCTTGCATTTATAGACATAAAATTCAACCACAAAGGTGTGAACATATTGTTTCATACCGTCCCAGAAAAAAGAACATTTAACTCGTTCATAGGTTTTGGTAAACCTGGAATGCCCTGCTATGGGTGAAGCATGAAGCTCAAAAAGAACCGTGGCTTTAAGTTGCAACTCGCGGATTAAATATAGATGACCTTTGTAGTGAATATCTTCATTGTGCCAAGAGTATGATGTAGAAACTAGAGAATTGTCTTGCAATTGTTGTATTAGTCGAGAGGTTTTGGGCTCTTGCATCCATTCCCGACGGACAGCATCGAGCCAATCTAGCACAATGAAGGAGAGGGAAAAAATTGATCCTTCTTCTTCGTATTTTATGGATACCATCAACCACTACGTTTTATTTCCCCTTAGTATAAATGATCTAATAATCATATAAAAATAGCTTGGTCACCCATTTTTGTTGCTCCTAGGATGAGATCCTCTGTTCTAGGAAAAAATTGAGGCTCTAATGGCCAATTTTAATTTGGAATCGTTTCCCAAAGGGATAAGGACTCCATAGATCGAAAGCATGCAGAATAAGCAAAATTTCCTTTTCATAGATTGATTGGCCAATATATATCTCCGAGAGTTGTTTTTAGTGAAGGCCAATGGTTTACCCTTTTGCATGAGTATTGCACCAATCCCTTTCCTGGAGGCATCACATTTGAGGAAAAAAGTCTTTATGAAGTCAGGAAATGCCAAGATAAGAGTTGTACACATGGATTCTTTCAATGCTTGAAATGATTGATCAACTGTTGGAGTCCAAGTAAAAGTATTCTTTTTTAGTAGAGAAGTAAGAGGCATTGCAATTTTTCCATAATTATTAACAAACTTTCCATAATATCCTGTTAAACCTAGAAAACCACACAATCTCTTGAGATTTTTTGGGCACGACCAATCCTGCATAGATTCAATTTTCTTAGGATCCACCCTTACACCATCCTTGCCGACAATATGACCCAAGTAATCCACTTCCAAAGCTCCAAAGGCACATTTAGATTTATTGAGAAAAAGTTGGTGTTGAGAGAGTAAATTTATAACTTGATCCACATGGGTAAGATGGTCTACCCAAGTTTTACTATAGATGAGAATACCATCAAAGAAAACTAGGACAAAATGACGGAGAAAAGGACAAAAAACATGGTTCATGAGACTTTGGAAAGTGGAGGGAGCATTACACATACCGAAGGGCATGACCAATAATTTATAGTGACCCTCATGAGTGAAAAAAACAGTCTTAGGAATGTCTTCATCTTGAATATGTATCTGGTGGTAGTCAAAATGAAGATCAAGTTTGGTAAAATACTAAGCACCACTTAATTCATCCAAGATATTATTAATGAGGAGAATGAGAAATTTTTCTTTGATGGTGAGTTTATTGAGGGCGGGGAAGTCTTGATACATACGCCAAGTACCTTCTTTTTTGAGTACCATGACGACAGGGGAAGAATAGGGGCTGGTACTAGGGCGGATAACACCTGCAACTAGCAATTCTTGAACAATCTTCTCATTTTCATTATTTTGGGAAAAGGGATGACGAAAAGGGAGAACATTGGGAGGAAGACTGTAGGGGATAAGAGGAATGGAATGATCATGCACAAGAGGACAAGGAGGAAGTCCCTGGGGAGTCGAAAAAACAACTTGGTGTTTGGAGATGATAAATTGGAGGTCAGGATGCACCACAAGTGTCTTAATTGCTTGAATAGAATGGAGTTGGGAAATAATGTCGGAATGACCTTTTTTTAGGAGCTTTTCCATTCGATGGGAACTGGGAATATCATGGCATCATGTTGTGATTCCTTGGAATTTATATTGTTGTCCCACTTGTTGGAATTCCATGGTTAATTCCTTAAAATCCATGAGGATGGGACCAAGAGTGCGTAACCATTATGCACCGAGCACAATATCACAACCACCCATGTCAATAGAAAACATATGCAATTTCAGGTGGTACTACCCAATTTGGAGACACACATTTTCACATCGCTACCCACATTTCATGGAACCACCATTGGCAATCATGATTTGAAATTTGTTGACTGCATGTATATAGTAATGGGTTTCTTGGGAAATAAGATAGTGAATAAAATTATGAGTGCTTCCACTATCAATTAAGATGATGACTTTTCGATTCTTAATGTATCCAATGAGATGGAGGGTTTAGGGAGAAAAGAAACTAATGAGATAATTCAATGAAATGACTGGTTCTACTTCTGGTTGTTCAAAGGGTGAAGTAATATCAGTTGGCTCAGGTAACTCTACCATAAAGGGGGTCTCGAGATCTTATTTAGAAACATCCTCAGAGATGGCCATAAACAACTTTTGTTCCTTACACTTATGCCCTAGAAAATATTTGTCATCACAATTATAACAATTGCCCTTGAGATGGAATTCCTCCATTTCAGCTTGGGTTAATTTGTAGATCTTGAGGGGAGTGGGAGGAGAGGAAGGGTTAGTAGGTCGAGTGAAAGGATTAAAGGAGGTTTGCGGTTCTGAGAAGAGACAATTTATTGGGAATCCTTAGCATGTTTATTAGCTTCCAACCAAGTGTGAGGGCGAGCCATGAGGACCTGGGCTTGAATTTCCTCTTTGAGGCCACTGATAAAACATTCCCAGAGGAAGGCATCAGAAATTCCCTCGGTTCTGAATATCGAGTGTTCAAAGGTACTTATAAATTATTTCGTTGTTATGTATTTCTTCAACTTGGTCAAACAACCAAGATAGTGAGTTTCAATGCCAAAGAAGTCATATAGCTTTGCCACAAACTGAGTCCAAGCAACATACCCCTGGTGTATATTTCTACGCCATTGCCACCATTTCCAACTTTTTGGATCCAAATAGAGGATACCATAATGAAGTTTGGACAAATCATCAGTAATGCCATGCAAGGATAAATAATGTTCCATTTGAGTGACCAAACCAGTGGGATCAGATTCATCAATTTTTTTCACTTCAACTAGGGGAAGGAGGGGGTCATGAGGAAGGGAACTGGAATGAAGGGACATATTATGGGAAAATTTATCATCTTCAAAATAGGAAGGTTTTTCAAGGGAGGGAGACCCAAGGGAATGTTTCAACCACTGGGTGAAGGAGGACGATTCACCCTTAACCTCTGCCAATTCGCCTATAACTTTGTCCTTGAAGGTGTCCGAGGGAGAATTGTTGGAAGCAATTTGAGAGGTCATTCTATGGATGTCTACCTTGTATTTTTTGGATTCATCTTCCAGGTGAAGGAATTATTGGTTATGAGTGGTGCCTATGGGTGGAGGGAAATGGAAGAGGGGGAGTGGGACAACGGAAAAAAGATTGAAAATGATATATATGAGTGTGTTCAATGTTAAAATAGGAATGCAATGATATAGGTGTCAAATAAGGGCGCGAGAAGGTAAAACAAAAGTTAAAAATGATAGGTATCACAACCTTCAGAGAGAAAATGTGAATCCAACAAGATAGGTCTAAAATAAGGGTCTGGGGAGGTAAAAAAAAAGTTTAAAATGGTAGGTGTCACAATGATCAAGGAGAAAATGGGAATCCAACGAAATAGGTCTAAAATAAGGGCCCGAGAGGTAACAAAAAGTTAAAAATGATAGTTTTCAATGATCCACGAAAAAAGGGAAATCTAATGAGATATGTCTCAAATAAGGATACTGGCAGGTTCCTTTTCTTCCCCCCCCTTTTTTTTCCTTTTTTTCTTTTAATTTTTTTAAATTTTTTTTACTTCGCTAGGGTTTTATGAAGATCTAAATAATACCGTAGTATCGAAATGCCCAATTTATTAACACAAAAAAATGAAATAAATGTATAGTAATTTTCACAACCTGAATGCAGGAGGAAAGGTTGCAGGGCAATATATCTTCTCTATTCCTTTTCTGTTTGTAATTTTTGCAACCCGAATGCCGAAGGAAATGTTGCATGGAAATAGATCTTCTATGTTCCTTTTCTGTTTTGTTTCCTTCCCAAGGGTTCGGGTTTTCAATTTTTCTATAGAAAATGGTTTTCCCTATGCTATAACTCTCTGAGATACGTGCGGGGTCCAACAGTAGTACTCGACCCAATATCTCATGGCACCTACTAAGGAGGATAGACTGTTCCCTTATCTGTACTACTCGACTACCTAGGTACTAGAGAGTATCTTCCCCATTGTTGTTCTTGGTGGAACTATAGCAGTGAAGAGGTCGATCGGTTGATCTATGGATGTTTTAGGATAGATATGGGGTCTCCCGATATACCATAGGTATGTGGAAGCACAAGTATGTATACATGTGTTGTATGATGCGTTACACTCAGAGGGGGTACCAATAGGGGTTACAAGGGTTCCCAACAATGTAATCTTAAGTACCTCTTGTATTTCCTACGTGTGTGCTTCCCTGACCGCGGATATATGCGTTGAATGACATATCTTTTTAGCTTAAAGATGCCAAAACACATCTCTACCCTAGAAAAAAAATTAACCCACAAATCATGCCAAGGAGTGTTCTCTAACACCACTTGTTAGGCACCGTATATATTATAATAGATGAAAATAGGAATATTGCAGTGAAAACCAGCGAAATAACAACACAGAACATAAATATACCAACGAACCAACATAATATATGGAACCATAACACCAAAATAATACCTTTATTGATATGAAACAATGTTCACTTGCCTCTTCGAGGGGGAAACCTCCAATAAAGAAGATCTCTATTACAATAACTCTCAAGAAAAATCCCTTTCATATCTTCTACTCTTATTTATACTAATTCTATATTCTAAAGAATGTTCTATAGGAAGATCTTTCTAGAAGCAAAAGATTCTATTAGGTCTTCTTACATTGACTTTTTCATATTTATTAAATAGGCCTTATTAACTAGTATTTTCCTTTATTACATGGAAATATATTATTCTACCTACATCAGAAGTTAGGGGTTTATGTACCTAAAATTTTGGGTGCACAATAGCTCGTTTGAAATATCTAATTGAGAAGTACAATTATTGGTAGGTCTGAGCATGCCACAACCACCCCAACTCCATAATTGTAGAAAAAAAAGCATTTAAGGCCTCAAAATGGCCCCAGAAGTTTAGGACTTGAAAAGTAGTAGATAAAAAAACTACCAACATGGAGAACCTTTGTTATTCAATGGAATAGGTGGGTGGCCACCGATTTGCACCTAGATAATTCCTCCCCCATTACGAAGAAATGCCCCCATTTCTTCAATTTCCCTCATTTGATGGGGAAACATTTGTTGAATTTGGCTCCTAGTGAGCCACTTGCCTTGTTGAAGAAGTTTTCCTACCCTAACAACCCAATAAAGTTGTATGTTATATTGGTGGGTTCCCTTTTTCTTGGTTTCCATGACCTAATACATTTTTCTTGCTCAATTTCGTCAAGATTGAATTCTATAGGGGGAAAATGCTCAACCACCTCTGAAGTGTCCAATAGGGGTGGAAAATATGGTCGAAGTAGCTCCACATTAAATACTAGGTGCAAACCAATGAAAGGGGGAATACTCAATTCAAAATAATTCCCACCCACAACCTTCGTGATGGTGTAACACCCATATTGAAGTGGTCTAAGCTTCATATAGGGGGTTGTGAGGTGTGTCTTTTACAAATGCAACCACACATTATCACCAAACTAAAACTTGTGTGTAACTCGATGTTGGTCATGTCACTACTTGTATTTAACATTGGATTTATGTAGTATATCATGAATCTATTGTTGGGTGTGATGGATCCATTCAAAAAATTTGGATGATGTATCTACCTCAGTATAATCATGGGAGGAATATCCCTATGAAGATGAAATGGGAAAATCTACATCAATGGGGGCCAATGTCTAGAACCCCAAGCACACCTGGAAAGGGATATGTCCAATAAATATATGAAGAGTTATGTTGTAGCTATGTTGAATATATGGGATACTCTCATCCCATTTACGTGGATCCTTGGAGTTGTACATGCATAGGATATGCACAATCATCCTATTGACCACTTCTACTTTCCATGTGTTTGGGGGTGGAATAAAGTTGATTTGGTGAGATTGGTGTCCATCAAATACCATAAGATGCAGTAGAAGGAACTAAGAAACCTATTATCCCTATCTAAAATAATGATCTATGGTAGCCCAAAATGAACCCAAACACACTCAAAGAAGATCTTAGCATTGGCTTAACCTATGATGATCTTCTTACATGGTTCCAAAATGGCCATCTTAGAGAATTGGTCGGCAACCACAAAGACGTGTAATACATGGAGAATAACTCCCAAGTATTTTCTAGCATAGGCAGAGGAGTGTATATCACCTACTTCATAATGAAAATTTTAGAAATGGCATAGGTTGTGAATAATGTGATATACCTATTGATTTCCTATTAGAGTTTTGTCTAGTAGAAATAATTCTATAGTACTTATACTATCTTATCCAGATTAATCTGCCCTACCATCGGACTTTAATGTTCCCCTCAAATTATATTTTCATGCTCGATGAAAGGAACACAAAGATTCCCTACATAGCACAAAAGTGAATCTTGGAGGTTAAAGTATGGAACTTTTTTACCTATGTCTGGTGCTTGATAAATAACATAGAATTCTAGGTTTTGTGGTACAATTGGGGCCACCCAAAGGGATCTAACCTACGAGATTAAATAATTGTGGTTATTTCCACAATCGAGGGCCAGTTGAAATATACTACAATATGGTTTGTGCTACCCTTATTTTACTTAATTTTCAAGTGGAATTGTTTCAAGTACCTAGACCACTTCTGATGGTGACCATTCTGTAACTTTACTTCCTTCTACATGAATTCCAGAATCTTGTGATTTTTTTGGATGATCATTTCCTCTCCGAGAATGTAATGCTTCCACTGTCAGCATACCTACATAATGGAGTAAATCTCCTTATCATAGGTGGGATGCCTATAAACATGATCAAAGAGTGTCTTACTATGATGGGACATTGGATGTCCATGATAAATTAGGGCTGCACTGATAGCATAGTTAGAGGCATCTGTCTCAATCTCAAGTAGCTATTACATATATAGAAAAGTGAGGAATAGTGACAATAAGAGGTGGCATTTCAGATCCTCGGATGCTTTTTGTTGTGACTTAGACTGAGAAAACTTGGCTTTAGCTCCACCCTTGGTCACTTGTCTTAAGGTACAAATGATATGAGAGGACCCAAACACGAACCTAAGGTAGAATTTTGCAAGGCCCAAGAAGCTGTGGATATTTTTTAGATTCATCGGGGCTGGCCAATAGTGAATGACTTGGATCATGGATACATCCACATGCACCCCATGTTCATCCATGATGTATCCTATATAATTAATTCTATGCATGCCAATTGAGGATTTCTCCATATTGGCATATAACTTTTTTTTCTACAGAGTGGTCAAGATCTATTAAATGTGATGCAAATGTCCTTCTTGAGTTCTCGTAAAGATGAGGATGTCATCAAAATATATGATCCAAAAAATATTTTGTGAATAGATGGAAGATGACATCCATCACCCTCATGAATTTTACTGGATCATTATTCAAGCCAAAATGCATGACCAACCACTCAAAAAGGCCTTATTTATACTTGAAGGTGATCTTCCATAAATTACTTTGTTCAATAATGACTTGGTGGTAGCATAAATTCATATCAATCTTACCAAATAGCTTGTCACCATTAAGATAATAAATAAGATCATCAATCCAGGAGATTAGTTATTAGTTCTTAACATGATGATCTTGTTTAGGGTTCCATATTCAATATATAGTTTCCATGTCCCGTCCTTCTTTTGCACCAATACAACTGGGCTCCCACAAGGTGGGGATTGTTGTCGAATGTAGTTATTTTGGATGATCTCATGAATTTAATGTTTTATTTTCTCATTATCCAGAGTAGAGTGTGTATACATCAGGTCATTAGGTAAATGAGCACTAGCTATCAATTCAATTGAATGTTTTACTTGGCAGTGAAGAGGCACCCTCATAGGTGAAGTGACGAAATATCTATATTGCTCTACAATATTGTACACATGAGTTTGTTGTCTAGTGAGTGTTAGTCAGAGTGACCTTCTTCTCACCTTCCAACTAAACCATGAAGATGAAAAATTTTCTAGTCTAAGAGATCAAGGAAACTTTAGTAGTCAAGAGTACCTTTGGTGCCCTATAGAGTTGGCTTCCCAAATTAACAATGACACCATGAGGCATAGACTCATAAACAACATGGAATTTCCACATATATAGTTTTCCTAAAATATCATCAAACATTTCAAGTGGGGAAACATCACATAGTGCCTCTGTTGGGTTATAGTTTTGACCCTTTCACCAGGCCCATTCATCTCCATTTTGATCCTAAAAGCCTCTAATTTTTCCTACTTTCACCTAACTAATGGAATAATGAGAATCAACGAGGTATTAAGTTTTGTTTTTGTAATAAAATCTTAGTTTTTCTTGTAAATAGTATTAAAAATGTTTTCTTAACAAATGGACAACAATTCAACTATTACAAGAATTAACCCTGCTTTATGAGTTATTACATGAATAGAAGGTTAGCATACTTCCACTTGCTCAAATGGAGAATTTCCAATTGGAGGCACTTTATTGACATAATGAGATGGAAAATTAATTATTTTTCCATTCTCATAGAATTCAACAGCCAATGGTCAGTGCATGGTCAAACGCAATAGGCAGTTACATGAAATTCACGAAATCAACTACAAATATGCAAGTTTGTTCACAAAATTAGGAACTCAATTCCAAGGAATGAGGAATAATGTTCATTCAATCAGAAGATCAAGTATCAAACTCACATGATCAAGGAGAGCTTGTGCTATGTGCTAAAAAGAAGATCTAATCGATATTTTTGTAATTAGTTTTGTAAAAAATAGTGCATGTGGAAAGCACTCGAATTCTTGGAGTAATGTATTAAATTAGAGACATGGGATATATTAAAGTTAAGGAGAATGTTGAGACTATTATTCAAGACATTGTAACTGTTGATTAAGCATTGATGATCAATACAATGAAGTTCTTAGTTAGTTCATGTGTTAAAGTTTTTACATGTTCTCAGTTTTTCTAACAAGATATTCTAGGAGTCCCCCCTAGTATGTGTTGTATCGTTTTAATAGTTTTTCTAGAGTTATATTTTTAATAGTGCTGTAATTCCTATAAATTAAATATTTTCCTTCTAAAAAGTTTACATACAATATTATTACTCTGAGTATGGTGATTTTTAATTGTTTCATATATTGATGTTAAATACAATAAGATAATTGAATGTTGTTTCATATGTTGTTCCATACCAACAATTGTCACATAATATATTCGATGTTTAAACCAAGTCTGTAATTCATTTTGCGCATTTCTTTACTACATTGAATAGAATAAATTGTCTTTCAGTTGGCCTTTCAACTCACATTTAAGAGTACCCTTTTCTAATCTCATAGCTTGGTGGACTAAAATAGAATGTTCTTATAGGTAAACACAACTGAGTGTTTATTTTTTATCTCATTCCCTACCAACTAACAATTGAATGTGAGTAATTTTGATCGAAAGAATTAATCTTTGTTTGTGAGTCTGACACTTTATTGTTGGACTTTTATTAGAAGTCTTTANATGTTTAAACCAAGTCTGTAATTCATTTTGCGCATTTCTTTACTACATTGAATAGAATAAATTGTCTTTCAGTTGGCCTTTCAACTCACATTTAAGAGTACCCTTTTCTAATCTCATAGCTTGGTGGACTAAAATAGAATGTTATTATAGGTAAACACAACTGAGTGTTTATTTTTTATCTCATTCCCTACCAACTAACAATTGAATGTGAGTAATTTTGATCGAAAGAATTAATCTTTGTTTGTGAGTCTGACACTTTATTGTTGGACTTTTATTAGAAGTCTTTAGGTAATTTCAAGTTGCACATATTGTTCCTATGCCTCATAATTTTAACTACCTCGATTGATAAGAAAATGATGAAGAATCTAGACCACTAGATCATCCCAACATTTTGGTGCCATTCCTAGGGAGGAACTATAGGAATTAGTTTTGAAATTTCAAGTTTTCTTTTGTTTGTTTGATTTTAATTCTCTTATACTTCTGATTTTTAATTTTTGTTGTCAAATTTTGGTTTTGCATTTCTAGTTTTGATGATTGGGATTTATGAGTGGAACAAAATGAAAACACATATCTATACTATTAACACACATATATAGTAAATAATAACAAAGATATTGTAAAAAGTGGCTTTTATTAATGAGAAATATGCTTAAACTGTAAAATGTAGACTAAAACAAGCTTGTTAGAATAGTGGCAACCGATCTATGAGAAGAGACATGAAGACTACGCTCATTCGCAAGAAGATCAATACAATGAGGCTCCAAAGGAATTTTTACATCAAACATGAATTCCAAAACCCTAGACATCCAAAAACATAACCCTAGGAGATCAAGTGCCAAAATTCATATGGGCCCCGTTCGGGTAAGTTTGTTTTTGCATACGATCTTCGTTTTAGGCGCACGATAGTCCATTGGAAAGGTATATATGAGGAATACAAAGTATTCCATCACACTCTGACTTAGTTTAAATTTTTATTGTTGTGGGCCCAAAAACAGTTTTTTGGGCCTCAAAATGGCCCCGAAAGTTTAGGACCCAAAAAGCCAAAAAAAATCATCCAAAATAAAAATTGTAACTACCAAGATGAAAGTTGTATGTGAGTCTCCAATGGAATTTTTAAAATGAGGCTCCAAAGGAATTTTTACATCAAACATGAATTCCAAAACCCTAGACATCCAAAAACATAACCCTAGGAGATCAAGTGCCAAAATTCATATGGGCCCCGTTGGGGTAAGTTTTCTTTTGCATACGATCTTCATTTTAGGCGCACGATAGTCCATTGGAAAGGTCTATATGAGGACTAAAAATTATGCCATCAGACTCTGACTTAGTTTAAATTTTTATTGTTGTGGGCCCAAAAAAAAAATTTTGGGCCTGAAAATGGCCCTGAAAGTTTAGGACCCAAAAAACCAGAAAAAACATCCAAAATAAAAATTGTAACTGCGAAGATGAAAGTTGTATGTGAGGCAACTGGAATAGGTGGGTACCCATCGATATCCACTTCGAACAATCCTCCCTCCTTACGAATAAATGATCTCCATTGTGTTGAGTTCCCCCATGGGATGACGGAATTTCTGTTGAATTTGGCCCCGGGTGAGCCACTTGCCTTGGTGCAGGAGCTTCCCCATTTTGAAAACCTGATAAAGATGAAGCTTCTGTTAGAGAGTGCCCTTGACCTATGTTTCCACAATATGATCATTGGATTCATGTTCCATGCTATCAGGTTTGAGCATTGTTGGTGTCAATTGTTCTGCTATCTATGAGGTGTCCAATAAGGGTGGAACATATGGTCGAAGGAGGTCCACATTAAAAATTGGGTACAATCCAAGGAAGGGAGGAATGTTGATATCAAAAGAATTGTCACCCATAACCTTGGTTATGATGTAATTTCCATAGCATAGTGGACGAAGGTTCTGATGGGGTCTTGTAAGGTGTTATTTATTTAAGTGCAACTAAAATTTATCTCCCACTTGAAACATGTGTGGCACCTGCTATTGATCATGGTGCTTCTTGTACTTGGAATTGGACTTCTGTAAAATATCATGAACCTATTGGTGGATGTGTTGAATTTTTTGAATGAAACATGTGTCTTTTTTGGCTTTAGTTTTTGCATGGGATGAATCTTCTTGTGTGGACATAAAGGGTAGTGAAACATCCATGGGACCCAATGGTTGAAATCCCAACCCCTCTTGAAAGGGGATGTGGTTGGTTGAGATATGTATGGCTCTTTTGTAGTTGTGTTGAACATAGGGAATACTCTCGTCCCGTGTGCATGGATTCTTGGAATTATACATGCGAAAAATATGCACGATCATCCTGTTGAAGACCTTGGTTTGGGCATCCATGTGGGGGTGGAAGGCCATGGATTTGGTGAGCTTGGTTTCCAGTCATGACCAGAGGCTCAACCAGAATTTACTGAGGAACTAGTTGTCCCAATCAGAGACAATAGTTTGTGGTATACAAAAATGTACCCACACTCATTCCAAGAATAACTTGGCATTGGCTTCT
>SNQJ01S0015894.1:40759-63527 GCA_010110895.2 Picea sitchensis | reverse complement strand
TGGTTTCCAGTCATGACCAGAGGCTCAACCAGAATTTACTGAGGAACTAGTTGTCCCAATCAGAGACAATAGTTTGTGGTATACAAAAATGTACCCACACTCATTCCAAGAATAACTTGGCATTGGCCTCTATTGTGATTCTCTTCTTATAGGTGACCAAAATATCCATCTTGGAATTTCGATCAACAACCACGAAAACAAAGTCATTTGCTTGTTTGGTTAAAGGAATGCCCGACATGTATTCCATCGAGATGGATTCCCAAGGCCTGTCGGGAGAAGGAAGAGGGGTGTACATGCCTTGTTTCTTAATGGATGGTTTCATAATGGCATAGTCCATGTAGGACCTGATATACTTTCTTACATCCTATCAGAGTTTTGACCAATAGAAATGTTGATGAAAAACTAACATTGTCTTCTCTACGCCAAATTTTCCTACCACTCGATTGTAGTGAGCTTCCAAAATAAACTTTTATTGCTAACTTTATGGAACATAGATATGGCCCAGATAGCATAAAAACCCATCCTTCAAATGAAAATCAGTGACAACTTTGTTTGTGCCCAACATCTGGTAGGTAGTGGTGAATTCAGGATCTTTCTCATAGAGTTGGGTACATCCGAAGGTCTCATGTCTGGAGAAGTGTAGCACCATGCATGTGGAAACTAGAGGTCGACTGAGGCAGTCAACAACGTGGTTGGTGCTCCCTGTCTTATATTTGATGTTGATATGGAATTGTTGCTAGTATGTGGATCACTTATGATGGAAGTCATTCTACAATTTTTTGTATGTCTGCATGAACTATAGAGGCTTATGATCAATGTGGATGAGTGACTCCTTCCCGAGAATGTAATGCCTCCATTGGTGGTAGGTTTTTACAATGGAGTACATTTCTTTATCATAAGTGGGGTACTTACAGACAACATATGATAGTGTCTCACTATGATAGGCCATAGGATGTCCATATTGAGTGAGAAATGCACCCACAGTATAGTCTGAAGCATCTGTCTCAATCTCAAAAGGTTGTTGCAGGTCTGGTAATGAGAGCATCGGGGCTAAGCACAAGCATTTCTTCAAATAATCGAACACTCATTGTTGCAAATGGACCCACACAATTCTTTCCTTACCACTACCCCTAGTCACTTGGCTAAGGGCCCATGAAATGTGGGAGAATCCCAACACGAACCTGTGACAGAAATTGGCAAGGCCTAAGAATATTCGAAGCTCAGTGAGTGTGGTCAGGGATGACCTATATCTTGGATGGATCGACATGCACCCCATGATCATAAAAAATGTATCCTAGTTAGTGAACCCTTTTCATGACAAAGGAGCATTTTTCCAAATTTGCATACACCTTGTTTTTCCACAGAGTGTGAAGAAATTGATGAATGTGATGCAAGTGTTATGCCCAATTCTTGCTGAAGACGACGATGTCATCCAGATACACTACCACAAAATAATTAGTGAAAGGCCGCAAGATATCGTCCATCATCCTCATGAAAGTTGTTAGGTCATTTGTCAAGCCAAAGGGCCTGACCAAACATTCAAAAATACCTTCTTTGGACTTGAAGGAAATATTCCATATATCATTCTTCTCTATTGGGACCTGGTTGTAGAAGGACTTCATATCAATCTTACTGAATTATTTGTCCCCCTTGAGCTGGTCAACGAGATCGTCAATTCAGGGAATTGGGTACCGGTTCCTAACTGTGATTTTATTTAGGGATTGATAATAAATGGAGAGTCGCCAAGACCCATATTTCTTCTTCACAAGCACGATTAGGCTTCGACAAAGTGATGAGCTTGGGTGGATGTGCCCATTTTTTATCATTTCTTGGATTTGGCACTTGATTTCCTCATTTTCTAACAGAGACCAACGATAGGCTGACCCATTGGTTGGTGGTGCACTGAGGGTCATATCGATTGAGTGCTTGAAGTGATAGTGCAGAGGTACCCCAATGGGTAAGGAGAAGATGTCTTTGTATTATTGCATGACCTTATCCATTTTCTTTTTTTGTGTGGAAAGACCTATCATGGAGGCCATGGATGTGGCTGCAACCTTTCGCTCACTTTGAGCGTGAATCACGAAGAAGAAAAACTTATCGTTATGAGATATGAACTTCCTACATTGCTTGGCAGATATCAAGGAAATGGAGGTAGATGGGACTACCTCTAGTAATAATAATTCCTCTCCAAAGTAATAATAACACTATAAGGCCATGACTCATATGCAACATGACATTTCCACAAATAAGGTTGGCCCAAATGAAAATCAAAAACTTCAAGGGGGGCGACATCAAACAATACCTCATATTTGAAGGGCTTGATTCCATAGGTCAGGTGGCATTGTTGGCTAACTTGGAGATCTCTCCCTTGATGGAGCCATCTGATGGTGTATGGTTGCGAGTGTGATGATTTTGAGAGATCCACCCACTTGATGACCTCTGCTGAGATGAGGTTATTCTGGATATCACTATCAATTATGAAGTGCAATGGAGTACCCTTCACCCACATCTGTGAATGAAAGAGGAACTCACCTTCCTATGGTTCATTAAGTTTTCCAGGCTAGACCTTGGTGGTGGTAGCAACAGTGGCACTGGGTTTTGCATCAATTATCCATCTCCATATTTTTGGTTCTAAATCAGAGTTGGATCTTGCATCTGATTCATAGACTTTCACCTCAGCCACCAATGACTTCTTTGAGTGACATTCAACGATGTTATGCCGGGGGATCTTATGGAACTCACACCATTTCCTAGTGTCTTTCTTTGTCTTCCCATTTTTCTTCTTTGTTTACGGTTTGGACTAGTTTTCCTGCAACTTCCCATCCTTTCTCTACGCTTTTTTTTGTAGATTGGGGCCACCTTTTCCCTACTTTTACTATGAGTGGTTTGCATACCCAAACTGTCACGTCATCTGTTTGAGATTCTTCTTGATTTTGAAAGCATATTGATAAGATGAACCCAAGGACTAAATGTCCATAAATTCCATTTATGTCTAGATGTATATATGCAAGCCCCCACGGTACTTGAGCACCAGATGTCACTCAAAGTCTCTGATACCCAATTTGGTGCACAACGTATGGAATACATTTTTGATCTATGGAATTGTTTGGTCCCTTTCTTGCTGTAGTGTGGTCCATTTTGTATATAAGTCATCATAACTTCCAACAAAGTAGTATTTTTCTTTAATATCATCCCTAAAAAAATCCCAGGTGTGTGCGAATACAAACAAAAAATATTCCTTTGTTGCATTTTGCTCATAGAAAGTCTCCCACCAATCTTTGACATGGGGGACGACTTGTTGACGGACGATATTGATCACTCGTCAACTGGAAGGGAAATCTTGGTCCATGGTTGTCTAAATAACCCAAGTCGTTTGAAATAGCTTACCCTGACGGGTTTTATGGCTCCATTGGCCTAAATCTAAATATAATATCTAACCTAACTAACTACTATCATATACTTATGTACACCATATACATGATTATATACAAAATTTCAAGATTTATTGAAAACCTTGAAAGCAATTTCCTATGAAGAGAACAAATCTTAAATAATAATAAATGGAATCAAAATCTATTTATTAATCTACTTTTATAAACAAAAATACTAAAATTCAAAAAAGAAAAAGAAAAAGAAAAATTGAATGAAAACGATTGGGATATGACTTAGATAATCAAAGTTATAATCTTGAATGATGCATATACATTCAATAAGAAAATACTTAAAGGAAATGAAAATAACTAACTTGTATTTGGCCAACGCTAAAAGAAAAGAAACATATGTATGTCTTCTTGTACCATGCTATCCCTGCAACCTGTCTGCTAAGATAAATATGATGCAAATATATTGTGTAATTTTCAATATCACAATAACATCAAATGAAATCAACTCCACCATGATGATTGTAATCTCTTTAATATTATAGGATAGACAATAATTAATCTCAGGCGAATCATTCATGATCATTTACATCAACAGAAAAAATTCATATTGATTGACTAGATCTATGCAAAATCAGATTGTATGAAGAAATTAAATACAATTTAACATCTGCATCAAAATATAACCACACATGAAACTAAAATGATTTTGGGTTCCAGAACCATTAAAATGAAACAGATTTGATATACATATAATAACAATTAATCATATGGAGTCATAACAGACTAAATCTAGTTTAAAACAACATATAATCAATCACTTGTTAAGACAATCAAAACATAGATCATAATTTTCTCATATTCTTATGTAAATTAAACTTCTTAATGCACAAGTTGAAATCCATAGTTAAGTATGATCCTATATTTCAGAATCAAAATTTGGTTGTAGTCCAAGTTCACAAAATTTTCACCATCTCTAGTATCTGGAAAAGTATGAGTATTTAAACATACCATTGATTTGTTTCTCATATCCAAAAGATAGAGATAGATCTTCAAAATTAATTTTTTTCCAAACCAAATCCTTAATTTAGGTTTGTAACTAGAGTCTCATCATAAATTTGCAAGAGTACTTACACCAATAAAATTATTTTCTATATTGTTTGAAAAAGAAACAATTTTCAAAGTAGAAGCATCTCATGCTAATTCATTGTTCCAACAATGATTGAAATTCTCTCCTTATTAAGACCTGAAAAGAATAAAAAAATAAAATTTAATTATAAGAAAAACCCATAAACTAATTCTAGACAAGCTACAAAATATGCGATTTTGTAGCTATTCTAAAAAAAACTAAAAATGAATTATATTCTAACAAACCAATCAAATCATTAAAACCAACTAAGAATTTGTTTACCAATTCAAACATTCGAAAAATAGGAATCGTGCATTTCTAAATTCATAACAACATCAACATTAGTTGAGTGTTTAATAATGATGTCCCCAGATTTATTGGATCTCTTGTTTGCCCAAAGAGGAGTTTGTTGTAGATCAGCTCTCAAATCCCAATTTTCTCTTTCCAAATATCTATTTCGAGACAACACTTAGTTAAGACGCGATTTCAAGTATGGGATGTCTTGATAATATATTTGAATCCATGTGAAGCACTCCTTGCAATATACATGTTCCATATATGGTACATTATGCTTGTGGTATGAGTTTAGAGGTTTCTCCTGTGCTATCATCATTTTCAAATCATTGTGGATCCCTGTAAATCCTTCACGTTCCATAATAAATGGAGAGAGATTCAAAACGAAATCATATTGTGGTGAACCATCTCTAGTGGAATCAAGGCTTACATATTCGACACAATTTGTATCTTCTATTACTATTGTCGGAACAGGTTTTCCATTTTGACATTTTTTTCTTGTCATTCTTGACAAAATCGAGCCACTCCTTTTATTTTTAAAACCCATTTCACAAGCATCTTGTTTAATTTGTTTCCCCTTTCTTTTAATTTTGTTATTAACCATTGAATTATGAGGTTGTGAATGATCATAGGCGTTTCGTGACCTACTCCTCAAATGACTAAGGATTTCTTACAAAGATATCTTTGGAATAAATTCATGTCTTTTAGAAGTCATTTCGGTTACAGAAGGGAACTTGGTCGGATCATTGGTTGAAACAACAAAGTCTTTTGGGATTTGAACCTCAACTAGGAAATATTGGAGAGAGTGAGACAAAATATTTGCAAAGATAGGTTCTTCAATACCTTGAGGTAAATGGGAGTCAGGATCAATTTGCGAAGGAATAAATCCATTCCTTAAAATAAAACTTTGTGAGGTATACCCTGTGTTCAACAATTGGAAATTTACTAAAATTCGAATCAAACCATGATGGAACAATCTATATTCGGGTTTAGGGTTTGACCTCTAATAGAACTTATAAATTTTTCGTAGGCTCTTGAGAAAATAGAATGGTAAATTCAACTTGAACCCTTGGAAAATCATTAGCAAGCGTATGTGAAACAATAATACCAACCCATAATGCCCTTCACAAGTAATAATATTTTTTATAAACAACAATAAACCATGCCAGTGGGTTTTAAATAACTGTATAGGAATACCTTTCACATTGTAACGTGACTTCTTGGACACCAACAAAGAATGCCACAAAATGCCAACTATTTTAATATTCTTAAACCATCGATCACCTTCGTGTGACAAACCAGTTTCCTCGGCTATATATTCTTCACTTACCTGCAACTTAATGTCACCTACCTTGGCTTTGGTTCCATCGAACGTTTTAGAAAAATCCCATGCAACATCTAAATTGAAACCCTTGAATGACTGAATAAATTGTATCCATACGGCTTGGACCAGGTCATCCATAGCATCGTCATGAGATAAAAATGATTGTGAGACATTCGGCTCCAGTCTAAAAATAGGGGACATTATCTTGTGAACTATGTAACAGAAAACACAAAATGAAGAAGTTTGTGGTTGAACAAACCCAAAATTATAAACAGGTGAATTCGCATAGCTAGCTGTGAACCGAAAACTAAGGTTTTGAAAATATCCTACCATGATTTCACACTCCTATGTTTGATTAACCAACAATAACCAGAGGACATAAAATGCAAACCCACTTCATCCTCTGAAACCTATTCTTTGGTCATGAAGGACTATCCCGAAAATGAAACATCAATACATGAACACGGTTATGATGAACAAGACAGTGAGTTGAACAATCATTGAATGGACACTTCATCGTGTCATAATTTGACAATACAACAACAACTATCAAATGATAGAATTTAGATCATATGGTGGGGGAAAACGCATAACCAAACTTTGCTAAGGATAGAAAAACGTGTCAGAACTCTGAATTTTGGTTTAATAACAAAATCAGATAAACACCATATCGGGTTGGTGTTTACCCTAAGTTATGAATTGTTTTTACAAATTTTAACATGGTTGTGTAGCCACGAATGAAACATTGTCTAAACCTTAAGATTTTAGATTTCCAATTAAAACAGATAGTTTTTCCACCTATGCACAGGGAGAACACTCTAAGGGTTCAATCAATGACCTTGTAAACTATTTCAATTTATTTCTTTCGAGTCATAAAATCGAAATGGGTAAACATGATATAACTATCTATGAAATAAATCAAACACAACTGATTAACCAAAGTAATCACCAGAAACAATCAATCTGATGTATATACATGTTAAGCAGTGGATACAAGAACTCTCTTTGTAATTTTTTGTGTTTCAAAAAATCGACGAAACGAGATGGTAGTTGGGTTGCCAAAAATGGAGACTCACTGGGCGAAGAAATTATATCTATAACATCAAACTTTCACGTCAGGGAAAAAAAAAGACTTGGATAACATTTTAAGTTGTCTGGAAACAAATCTCACATTAAGATTAAACATATTAAGATTATCTCAGAAAACGATTAGCACAATCATACTCAGAAAATAAGTTCTTTAATAGATGATTATAACCTGAAGATTAGTTTCGATCAAAAGGGGACGATATTTATAAAGATAACTTCAATACCATTGATAGGGCCATTGTTGCCAACAGTGATTCATAGCCTCGACAAGGATGTCATTTAAACCACTCAAGTACTTTAATCCCATCCAAAATTTGTCTATCCATGATATAAATTTTTAATAAATGATCAACTTATAAAAACATAACTGATGTATCTCGAACCCGACATTGCTTCATTGCCAACAGGCCTGTTGAATACCTCGACGAATTTGTCTTGGTATCATATGCGCATTTACCCGCTACCAGCATGCCTATTCAGTACCCTGATGAGTTTTCACACATTTCCCACACATTAAAGTGCTTCCAACTCTCCTTAGCTATTTATAATGATAGAATTTAGAGATTTCAAACTGACAAAGAGGGTGGGGTGATACTGGAGATTGATAACTAAACAGATATATGACTGATCACTATTATTTGATTTTTAGAACTTGTAGTTCTATCCTGGTTTAGATGTTAAGATTTCACTCAATAAAATATATAGAGAATGGGGAAGCACTTTGAGGTATCTCTTTAGAACTGGGACAATGTAAAAAGTTTAAAGATAATTGTACTTCCCAAATATCTTGACAAAATTTCAGGAATAATATTATGGAAAAGAACTTCTAAGGTAACTGTCTCATAAACCAATTATCTTGGTTAAGTTTTAGTATTGAAAATGTTTGAACTCTTTCAAATTTCCATCCAATCATAATTCTAATGATAAAATTCCCTTCAACAATTGTTTGTGATTAAGAAATAATTCAATCAAATAGAAAAATAAAGAAAGAAACAACACAATAATAAAAAACAAAATGTACAAAACTTGGGATATTTACAGTGGGTCAGGTTTTATTTTGATGAAGAGAAATACTTCTTGAGAGTTTGTCCATTCACCGAGAAAGTGTTTGGCTGCCCCTCCAAGTTTTGCAGATGAAAGGAGCTAGGACCTAATTTTCTTGCAATAACAAATGGTCCCAAACATACATTTTGAAACTTGGTGTGTTCCCCTTTGTCCTCATGTTCTTTATCCTACTTGAGGACCAAATATCCTACGTTGAAGTTTCTATCAGAGGATGAACTTGTGTCAAACCAAAATTTAACAATTTTTTGATGTTGATCTAGTTTTTGTTTGGTTTGTGTCCTTATTTATTCCAATTTAAGTAAATCATTTATTCGATTTTCTAAAGGAGGACATTCTTCCTCTTGAACTTTCTGAGCTAATTGAAGTGATGGGAGAAAGACATGGGGGGGAGGAGAGCTTCCCTTCCGTACATGAGGAAGAAAGGAGAATTACTAATGGATGCTTTTGGGGTGACCATGTCAGCCCATATTGCGTTATATAATGCTTTGTGCCAATTTTTGTGATTATTTGACACTGTTATTTTCAGTATTTTATTCATTTTTTTGTTTTTTGACTCAGCCAGGCCATTTCCTTGAGGATAGTAACTATCAAAGTATTTTAACTTAATTCCCTTTTCTAAATCATAAACATTCATTTCCAAGGAATAAAAGTAATAAGCAGTGTCAAAAATAAAATATTCAGGTATCCCAAAACGTGTGATGATATGACAATTTAAGAACAAAATTACCTGATTAGTGTTTACTACCCTTAAAGGTAAAGCTTCAGACCACCTTGTAAAATAATTTGTTTTCGTAAGAATGTATTTGTGTTGATGTGAAGAAGGGGGTTTAATTGTCCCTATGATATCCAGGCCCCATTGTTGGAATGGCATGTCTACTATAACGGGTTGCAAGGGAAATGCAGCCTTCTTGACTCGTCCAACATATTTTTGACAAATTACACACTTGCGAGCCATAGCATGAGTATCTTTAAATAATGTAGGAAAATAGTACCCAACTCTAAGTACTTTGTGTGAGGTTGTATCCCCACCAAAATGTCCTCCGACATCACAATAATGTAACTCAACTAACACTTTTTTAGATTCTTCCCTTTCTAGGCAATGCAGTAATACACCATCAAAATTCTTTCTCAACAATACATCATTAATTAATTGAAAAGGTTCATATTTGAGCCTTAGTGATATTATGTTTTTTGGTTTGAGATTTACAGGAGTAGTTACATGTAACAAAAAAAACATGATATCATTATACCAAGAATTAGGCATAATTAGTGTACAACATATTTGTGTTTCATGATGCAGCGTTTTATCTAGTACTTCTAGTTCGTTATCAAGAATTTCAATTGAGTCAGCTACCAATTTGGAAAGACCTTGGCCTCTAACAATTTGTGCTGGTATGATTTCGAGATCATATTCCTTAGGAGAGGTCATCCAATTGGCCCTATTTTCTCCAAGCTCTTTTTGAACTAATAGATTTCTTACTGCAGGGTAAGGGACAATGAATTTTATTCTTGATTTCAAAAGATAAGGTATAAAATGTTTTACTCCCTTAAAGAATACATATGCTTGTTTATCAATGGAAGGATAATTTAATTCTTCTCCTTTAAAGGCATAACTCATAAATGAAATGGGGATTTCATTATTGTCAATGTTTTTCTGGGTAAGTACAACAACGTATGATCTATCTGACGTAAAAGTATAAATAGTGAAGTCTTTGGAGAAATTAGGACTCATCAAGGAGGGAGATTTTGTTATATCTTTTCTAATGGAATTAAAATATAGGTTTCCTTGTGGTCCCCATTTAAAAATAATGTCATTTTTAATCATTTTTTGTAGGGGCCTAACCATCTCATAAAATCTTGAAACAAAACGTTTGAAAAAATTTATTTTACCCAAAAAAGATTGCACTGCCTTTTTGGAGGATGGTGGAGGAAGATTGACAATAGCTTGAGTTCGTTCGGGGTATATTATCATTCCATCCTTTGATACTATAAATCCAAGTAATATTCCCTGCTCTACTACAAAAAGTTATTTCTTGCAGTTTAATGAAATACTGAACTTACGAAAACGCTCTATACAAATCCAAGATGTGACAAGTGATGTTTTTTATTCTTTGAAAATATAGTGACATCATCTAGGTAAAAAACAACCGAGTGGTTGATAAGGCCACAAAAATAAATATCCATTTCCCTTTGGAAAGTGGCTCCAGAATTAATTAGTTCAAAAGACATTTTTCAACAGGCATAAGTGCCCGATGGAGTGCAGAATGTGGTTTTTTACTGATATAACAAAAACATGAGGACCTGGTTGTACCCCGAGAAACTATATAATAAGGATATCCTTTCAGTACCAGAAATATTTTGCAATATTTGTTCCATTGGAGGAATATGATAATTGTATTTATTAGAGGCTCGGTTTAAGTTACGAAAATCAACACTGAGCCGTATTTCTTCATTCCTTTTTCTTACTGGGACCAAGTTGAATACCCATTGGGTATGTCGAAATGGAAAAATGATATTTGTTGTTAATATCTTATTCAGTTCCTTTTTTACTGTGGGTTCTAATTTAGGATGCATTTTCTTAAGTTTTTGTTGAAATGGTTGGGTTTGGGGCTTCATGGGGATTACATGTTGTATTATGTTTGGATCAAAAGTTTTCAAATCATTGTATGTACAATAAAACATATATTTAAATTCCTTAAACAATTTAATGAATGAAAATATTTCTTGTTGAGGGAAGCCTCTACCCATATTAATGTATAGAGGGTTATCTTGCATTCTTAAATTTACAGTTTCATACAACAACGAGGAACCGTTCATTTTATAGTTAACCACTCCCCTAAATTTGTCATGTAAATCATAAAAAATTTCTAATCTAACAACAGACTTAGGGATATAATTTACCAGATCAAATTATGTTTCAGCAGAATGAGGATCATATATAACTGAAAAATCATGAAGATTTTCATTGTGATTATTTTCATCAATTACAACATCTTGGAAAGTGTCCTCCATATGCAGAAAATTTATGATATGTTGATCATCGTCAAACACTCACCAATTGGTGATATTTTCAGGGATTGATGGCCTGAAAATTAATTCAACAGAAAATGCATTAGGAGAGAATACTTCAGCAGGTAATAATTTTGATGCTACATTTTCCAACAAATCTGCTTCAGAATTACTAGATTTAGGGATAAAACTTATGTTAAAAGAGAGAAATTTATTAATTAAGTTCCATACCTTGGTCTAGTAGTTATTTAGATGAGGTGATAAACAATGAATATAAGGTTTCACCTGTCTGACTACAATTTCAGAATCGCCAAATACAACAAAGATTTGGACTTCAAGGTTTATGGCTTTCTTGAGTCCCTGCATGAGAGATTCATATCCTGTCGTGTTGTTTGTACACTTAAATTATAATTGACAAGCAATGGATGTCTTATTACCTTTGAGGTCAATCAATACACAACTAACACTGAATCCTTCACAATATTTAGACCCATCAAAGTATAGAGACCAAATTTCATCATTCTCGCAACCATTTAAAATATTTACATCATTTTTAGAAGCTTATGCCTAAGTACAGACTGATATTTCAGATTGTTCATTTGGGTCTGTAATAGTAGTGATTTTAGTCACAAAATTCCCAAAGAAATTGTTCATACCTTGACTTTCTAATGCATTCACACTGGGGGTAAAAGGTTCATTTGAGTCGTTTAGATATGAAACTATGTACTTCGGATAATGTTCCCTATGAATTCTAATTTTGTTTAGTTGATCATTTACTGGTAACCATAAATGAGACCAACATGTGTTGGAATAACCATGTTATTTTTTGGACCAATATCTACTAAGGAACATGCCATATACATATGGAATATCAATGATTACTATGTCAATTACCTGGTGCACTTTTGGGTTAGATGTTAATCTAATCAATACATCTTTAAGCTCACCAACCACTGTGACATTGGTTCTGTCCAACTGAATAATTTTCAAATCAAAAGGTCTAATTTCATCATTGGTGTTTTGAAAAACAAAAAAAGGAATTACATTTGATGAGGCCCCAAAATCTACCATACAATTATGCACATTTATGTTGAAGATTTCAAAAGTTAATAGAAATGGTGGTACATTTTTTCATGGTGTGGGAGAAGAGTCCTGTGATTTTGGTCTATTATACCTGAGGTTACCTTATCAAAATTTCCTATGCTTTTATCCAGTGTATCCTTTTTATTATGGTTCTGAAGTGGCCTTTTGTCCATAATATCCTTTGTTTTGTTAATTCTATTTTCTGTTGATTTTTTTTATATGGAGGATATTTCTTTTTACTGTTATCAGCTATGCTTCGTAACATTTTTTACAGGATGGGAGGGAACTTAAGCAGCTCAAAAATCGATATGTTTTCTTTTAATCTTTTAATATCCTCAATATGGTCATAATCTATATCAAACGAAACAAGATTTTTTGATGTTTCAACCTGTCTCGATTGTCTTGATATTGTATTCTTATTTACCTCATGTGCATACATGTTTTGAACTTTACTACGAGTATTATATGGATGTTGGATTTTATTGAGAGTTTCAAAATTAGCTTGGAAAATGTTGTCCAAAAGTTTCCAAAAACCTGGGGGAGATGAGTCCTCCTCATAATGTGTTTCTTCCTCATCTGCATCATTTACAATTTTAGGTGGGACAACAATGATATCAGCTCCGGTTAATATGGCTTGTATAGCATGATGTAACCCTTCAAAATTTAGACCTTCTGCAATGAGATTTGACCTGTTTGGAGGATTTGGAAGTTGTTTTCTAAAAGGTGGTCAATAATTTCCTTTACTTGAAGACCCTTCCTCTGCAAATATTTTCAATTCTATAAATTGACTAGATAACTTTTGAAAGGCTCTCTGTAATATCTCCAAATCTAAGGATGCTTGTTCTTTCTTATTTGGAGGAGGTATGGTAAGAATTTCTATCTTCTTTTTAGAAGAGGAAGTTGATTCAGCTTATGTATTTACATTATCCTTCAAACTGAGAATATCCTTTTCAATGAGAATTGCCTCTTAAAAAGCTTCTAATAACATTTTTTTCTTAGACCTTTTAACCCATATAGCTATGTTATGATGTACAGCTTTAACATAGTAAGCAATAATCACGTTTTCAGTAGGCATGGATTCTGTGGGGATTTTATTTTTAAGTGTAAGGAATCTCTGAGTGAAGTCCTTGATTTTCTCTTTGGTATTCATATTCATGTTGGAAATTTCCATAACTAGAACTTTCAAAGATTTTTCATCCCCAGATTTTTCTAAGAAAAAGGTTTCAAACCTGTCCTAGGAAAAAATAGTTTGTGGTTGTTGTGCAAAATACTACATGGAGGAATTTCTTTCGAAGGTATAAGGGAATAGCCTACACACGACATCTTCATGTTCGATGTTTCTAAGCCTAATAACAAACATAAATTTTTTAATATGATCCTCGGTTGATTTCTTATTATCAAGGTCAAACTTGGGTAACCATTTTTCAGGATGTTTGCTTAAAGGTTGTTGAGGTCCAGGTATCACCATGACATCTTGGTCAAGCCAACATATGGAAGGATTATTATGGTTAGCCATTTGGGCTGATGTGTGTGAATTTTGAGATTGTCCAGATGAAGAACTGTCTTCGTCAAAGGATTCCCCTCCAGAAGAGGGTGGAGAAGATATAGGTGGGGAAGGAGGAAGTCCAGATCCCCCAACACCTAGGATTAGTCCTTTGAATGAATCAGTAATGATATCACACAATGTGTGATTGGGAAAACCAGTGGCAAGAGGATCTTCTTGTTGATTAGAAAAATCAAGGGGTTGATGTAATTGTTCACCAAATTGTCTAAGTCTAGACAATTCTCCCTCGGTTCTTATTATTGATTGGCGAGAATTATGGATAATTTTTTGTACATCAATTCCTTGAGGAATTGGTGTCACGGTTTCAGCAAGAATGTAAGGTTGGGATTCTGACGTGGTGGTTGGATCAAGTACAACAATAGGGTCTGAGAGACTACGAGTTACGACAGGGGAGGGATTATTTGGGGGTGTCTTTTGACATTCTCATGCGATTAATGACTTTCAGGCCCTCCTTCTAGCACCATTTGTTGACAGGTGATATTGATCACTCGTCATCTGGAAGGGAAATCCCGGTCTGGGGTTGTATAAATAACCCAATCCATTTGAAATATCTTACCCTGATGGTTTTTATGGCTTTGTTGGCATAAATATAAATAAAACATCTAACCTAACTAACTACTATAATATACTTATGCACACCATATACATTATTATATACAAAATTGCAAGATTTATTGAAAACCTTGAACGCAAATTCGTATGAAGAGAACAAATCTTAAAAGATAATAAATGGAATCAAAATCTATTTATTAATCTACTTTCATAAACAAAAATACTAAAATTTGAAAAAGAAAAGAAAAATGAATTGAATGGAAACAATTGAGATATGACTTAGATAATCAAAGTTATAAGCCTGAATGATGCATATGCATTCAATAATAAAATAGTAAAATGAAATGAAAAGAACTAACCTATATCTGGCCAACATTGAAAGAAAAGAAGCATGCTTATGTCTTCATGTACCATGCTATCCCTGCAACCTATCTGCTAAGATAAATCTGATGCAAGCAGATTGTGTGATTTTCAAGATCACAATAACATCAAATGAAATCAAATCCGCCATGATGATTATGATCTCTTTGAGATTATAGGACAAACAATAATCAATCTCAGAAAAATCATTCATGATCATTTACATCAACATAAAATATTCATATTGATTGACTAGATCTATGCAAACTCCGATTATATGAATAAATTCAATACAATTTAACATCTACATCAAAATATAACCACACCTTAAACTAAAATGATTTTGGGTTCGAGAACCATTAAAATGAAACACATTTTATATACAGATAATAACAATTAATCATATGGAGTCATAACAGACTAAAGCTAGTTTAAAATAACATATAATCAATAACTTTTTAAGACAATGAAAACATAGACCATAACTTCCTGATATTCTTATGTAAATGAAACTTCTTAACTCACAGGTCAAAAGCCATAGTTAAGTATGATCCTCTATTTCATAATCAAAATTTGGTTGTAGTTCAAGTTCCCAAAATTTTTACCCTCTCTAGTATTTGGGAAAGTATGAGTATTTAAACATAACATTGATCTATTTCTCATATCCAAAAGATAGAGACAGATATTCAAAAATAATTTTTTTTTAAATCAAATCCTTAATTTAGGTTTGTAACAACAATATCATGGTAACTTTGCAAGAGTAGTTACACCAATAAAACTATGTTCTATACAGTTTGAAAAAGAAAACATTTGCAAACTAGAAGCATCTCATGATAATTCATTGTTCCAACAATGCTTGAAATTATCTCCTTCTTAAGACCTGAAAAGATTAAAAAAATAAAATTTAATTAGAAGCAAATCCCATAAACTAATTCTAGACAAGCTACAAAATCTGCGATTCTGTAGCCTAGTATAAGAAAACATGAAAAAAATTATTTTCTAACAAACCTATCAAATCATTAAAACCAATTAAGAATTTGTTTACCAATTCAAACATTCTAAAAAGAGGAATCATGCATTTCTGAATTCATAACATCATTGACATTAGTTGAGTGTTTAATAATGATGTCCCTAGATTTCTTGGATCTCTTGTTCGCCCAAGGAGGAGTTTGTTGCAAATCATCTCTCAAATCCCAATTTTCTCCTTCCAAATATATATTTCAAGCCAACTCCTGGTTAGGATGTGATTACAAGTATGGGATGTCCTGATAATATCTTTGAATCCATGTGAATCACTCCTCGCAATATACATGTTCCATATCTGGTAGAGTATTCTTGTGGTATAAGTTTAGAGGTTTCAACTGTGCTATCATCCTTTTCAAATCATTCTAGATCCTTGTAAATCCTTCATGTTCCCTAAAAAATGGAGGGAGATTTGAAACAAAATCATGCTATGGTGAACCATCTCTCGTGGAATCCAGGATTACATCTTCGAGAGAATTTGTGTCTTCTATTACTATTGTCGGAAGGGGTTTTCCCTGATTTTGACATTTGTTTCTTGTCATTCTCAACAAAATCTGGCTACTCCTTTTATTTTTTAAATCCATGTGACAAGCATCCTATTGAATTTTCTTCCCCTTTCTTTTAATTTTTCTATTAACCACTGAATTGTGAGGTTGTGAATGACCAGGGACATTTGGTGACCTGCTCCTCAAACGACTAAGGATTTCTTCCAAAGATCTCTTTGGAATAAATTCACATCTTTTATAAGTAATTTCTATTATAGGAAGGAACTTGGTTGGATCACTATTCGAAACAACATTCTTTTGGGATTTGAACCTCAAATCATAAATCTTGGAGTGAGTGAGACGAAATATTTGGAAAGACGGGTTCTTCAATACCCTGAGGTAAATAAGAATCATGATCAATTTGCAAAGGAATAAACCCATTACTTAAAACCAAACTTTTCCAAGTATCCCATTGTGTTCACCAATTGGAAGTTTACTAAAATGCGAATAAAACCATGATTGAACAAGCTAGATTTGGGGTTAGGGTTCAACCTCTAATAGAACTTAGACATTTTCCATAGGCTCTTGAGGAAATAGAATGGTAAATTCAACTTGAACCCTTGGAAAATCATTAGAAAACGTATGTGAAACAATAATACCAACCCATAACACCCTTCACAAGTAATATTTTTTTTATAACCAATAGTAAACGATGCCAGTGGGATTTAAATAACTATATAGGAACACCTTTCACATTGTAACGTGACTTCTTGGACACCAACAAAGAATTCCACAAAATGCCAACTATTTTCATATTCTTAAACCATTCATTGCCTTCCTATGACAAACCAATTTCCTTGGCTATAGATTCTTCACTTACCTGCAACTGAATGTCACCTATCTTGGCTTTGGCTCCATCGACCGTTTTAGAAAAAGCTCGTGCAACCTCTAAACTTAAACCCTTGAATGACTGAATAAATTTTATCCAACCAGCTTGGGCCAGGTCATCCACAAAATTGTCATGAGATAAAAATTATTTTGAGCCATTCTACTCCACTCTAACAACAGGAGCCATTAGCTTGCAAACTATATACTAGAAAACACAAAATGCAAAAGTATGTGCTTGAGAAAACCCAAAACTATAAACAATCGAATTCACATAGACAACAGTGAACCGAAAACTAAGGGTTTGAAAAGATACTACCATGATTTCCCACTCCTATGTTTTATTAACGACCAAGAACCAGAGGACGAAAAATTCAAACCCACTTCATCCTCTAAAACCTATTCTATGTTCATGAAGGACTATCATGAAAATGAAACATCAATACATGACTGTGGTTATGATGAACATGACAGTGAGTTGATCAATTCATTGAATGGACAATACACCAAACACATAACCAAACTTTTCTAAGGATAAAAAAATGTGTCAAAACTCTGAAGTTTCGTTTAATAACAGAATCAGATAAATACCATATCAAGTTGGTTTTTACCCTAAGTTATGAATTGTTTTTACAAACTTTAACATGGTTGTGTAGCCACCAATGAAACATGGTATAAACCTTAGGATTTTAGATTTCCAATTAAAACAAAGAGTTTTTCCACGTATACACAGGGAGAACACTCTAAGCGTTTAGTCAATGACCCTGTAAAACATTTCAATTTTATGCTTTCCAGTCATAAAATTGAAATCGGTAAACATGATATAACTATCTATGAAATAAATCAAACACAATTGATCAACAAAAGTAAACACCATAAACAATAAATTTGACGTATATACATGCTAAGAAGTGGATACAAAAAATATCTTTGCAGTTTTTTGTGTTTCAAAAAATCGATGAAACAAAATGGTACTTGGGATGCCAACACGACCTTAAGGAGCACAAATGTAATATTTTCTCTATCTGAAAAGTTGTGGACAAAAATATATCCTTCTAGCATATTTAACCATTTGTCTACATCATTTGCATCTATATGACCTTCAAATATAGGAATATCAAAGTTTATTTGTACCTTTAAGGGGATGTCATTGTTGCTTGAGGAAGATGTGTCGCATGTAAGAAATCGTCGAAGAATTTGTGAAAATTTATTCATCATCTTCTTCCTCTATCGCTCGAGCGGTTCCACACATAACATTTTGAAAGGATCTCTTGTCTCGTTGTCTTTATTTTATCTCACCATGGAAGGTTTCTTGGGTGTTTGAGAGAAGATGTACTCAAGAGAATCAAGCTCAAGACCCAACTCTCTATACCCTGACCTCGTCGATGGCATGCCCTAAAAATGACAAGGAGAATACCGCTCTGATACCACTGATATGGATTTATTAGAGGAACGAAATGAAAATATAAATATATAATATTAATACATAGATACATTAAATAATAACAGAGATACGGTAAAACTTGGCTTCTATTAATGAGAAATATGATGAAACTTTAAAATGCAGACTAAAACAAGCTTGCTAGAATGGTGACAGTGTAACTCTAAGAAGAGATGTGTCGGTTACTCTTAATCATAAGAATACCAGTACAATGAGGATCCAAATGAATTTTAAAAACAAACATGAATTCCAAAACCCTAGACATCCAAAAACCCAACCCTAGGATATGAAGCTCCAAAAGTCATGTGGGCTATGTTGGGTTAAGTTGGTACATCAACTTCTCAGGGTCTTAACTTTTGCACACGATCTCTATTTTAGGCACATGATAGCCCGTTGGACAGGTATATTAGAGGAATACACATTATTCCATCACACTCTAACTTTTTTTATAGCGTGACTGTAGCAGGATAAAAAATCATTTTTAGGGCCTCAAAATGGCCTCGAAAGTTTAGGACCCAAAAATATAGAAAATACCTGCAAAAATAAAAATTGTAACTACCAATATGAAAGTTGTATGTGAGCCAATTGGAAGAGGTGGGTTGCCACCAATACACAACTAGATCATTTGAGATGTGCATGTTCTATAGGGAGGAGTGAAAACAATAAGACAATAGGAAAGAACCTGCACATTCACTTTAATGAGTATTAACAAGTCCTTGTCATGTGTATATTGAATTCATAAACCAATTATTCCTATAGATAGTAAAGGTACGTACATTAAATCATAAAAAGAAGTTGTTCCAGAAAATTCAAAAATCTTATAAAAACCAAAATCCCCCACAAAACCACCCACTAAACCACTTAAGAACCATCTACTAAGCCACCTGCTTCATTATCTTCAAAGCAATTTACTAAGCCATTTATCAAACCACCTATCAAAACATCCATAGAACCCCCCAATATTAACTTGCTTGTAGGTACTAAAAAGGATACATAGAAAAGGATTGCTGTAGAAAGCTCGAAGAAAACTCAAACATAAGATAATGTTGAACAAGTTGAAGATCCAGAGGAAGCACTAGAAGGTTGGAGGAAATAATTTTGAATATTTTGGGACAATAATATGGCTAATGAAGAATCTCATATTTGAGGAAGAAGAAAACGAGGTGTGATAGAAAGAGAGAGAATACCAAGAACACCAAGTACAGGAAGTGAAGGAGAAATAATACTATAAGGAGGTGGAGAAAGAATTCCAGAAGGTCCAAATGAAGAAAGGAACATAGCAGATGAAGAGGAAGAAGAATTTACATTTGGTTTTCCCATTTTAGGCATACCTACTAAATTTGGAAATGAGTTAAAGATGAAAAATATTCCATCTTCTGGTCTTCCGTATTTCTATGGTATGCCTTCTGAAGATCCTAATGCATTTCTTTTATTTTATATTTTATGTCAAACATATGGGTATACCGATGATACTTACAAATTGTGATTGTTTCCTTCCACTTCGAAAGACATTGCATTGAAGGGGTTTATGGGACTAGGTGAAAGTATAATAGCACATTGGGACACCATGAGGAAGATATTTCTTAATAAATATCAATCCTATTGTAGGTTATATATTGATATTCTTAATCTCATGGGTTTTGGTGATATCTCATCCTTACCATTTGAACAAATTGTTGATTTTTGCGAGAAGCATTCTATAGGTAAAGTCAAGGATGGAAAAGGATAGAGAGACATTCTAACAAAAGTCACTAAAACAACAAAAGGGAGTATTATTAAGACTGAAATTCGTAATTTGTTAGATAATTTCATGACTTAACTTATTAGCGTATTAAGTTCTCAATTTGATGCTTTTAATGTCAATAAAATCCAGCAAGAGGAAACTTCAGCTTTAGTTAATTTTTTTCCTGATTGCATAAAGAAGCATCTTAAAAATGAATTTCCACTAAATAAGATTCATATCTGTGCATTTTATGAAAAAAATCATGCGACGCGAGATTGTCCCTCGCTTCCTGGACTAAAATTTGTTTTCAAAGGACATATTGAAGCAGTAGAGGCACTTTACAACATTTCCCCCAAGGGACCATGGTAGCCACAACTAGCGAGTATGTCACAAGATCCTTCTAATCAATTTTCTAGATCTCCCACTCAGAATCCTTCAAATATCTATTGGAGTGCTCCCATGCCATGGAAATCATGGCCTCTGCAACACAACTATAATTCCCCTTATCAACAAAATTTGAGAGGTAGTGACCAGGGTACTCAACCACCCTACAATTTTAAACAAAAACAATATCCAACTTGATATCATCCACAAAAATCTTATTGAAAACAAAAATTTTACCCCCAACAACATCAATAATAATCAATCCCACAATATCCTTCATCTATATAGCAGCCATTCCCATTAATTCCACCACCTCATTTAACTCAGTCACAACCTCTACAACTCCCTTCAACTCAACATCCCCCACGAACTACACCAATTCCTTCTCATCTAGTGGAAAATCCATGTAATCATAAGGACAAAGTTGTCTACAATATCGAAGTGGACAGTTTTCCTACTTATGTTATTTCCCATGTAGTATTATAGGAATTTCCTACACAATTACATGAAATAAATCTATACTCAAGTAAGGTAATAAATCGGAAATCACCCATAATAACTGAAAAAAAAAAGTAGAGGAAAACCAGTTAGATCCAAATAAAATAGTAATAAAATAGTTACACATCCCACGGGAAAATACTCAACCCTCTAAAACAACACCTTTTCTTAAGATACTATTGATAGAAAAACAAGAAAAACTAGAAATCTTACCTGAACTTGATATTTTAGAATAACTAAAAAATATTTTGATAAAAAAATCCCTTATTTCAGGCCATTAAAGAGATCCCAATATATGCTAAAATAATGATGGAATTGTGTGATAAAAAGATTGGAAAGAAAATAAAATATCCATAGAGAATACAAGTGATATGGAAACTAGCTAGTTTGATAGCCACCAAACAAACTTCAGAAACGTATGTCGACCTTGGGATTCCAGTTGTTACAATATGTGTCAACAACTTTGCTATCCCAAACACACTCATATATTTAGGTGCAACAATAAATGTTATGACATTATAAACAACGAAAAATTAAACATTGCCAATCTTAGACAAACCCCTAGGATTCTTGAGCTAGCAGATAGATCGAATATTAAACCAGAGGGTATGACCAAAGATATCGGTGTTTCATTAGATTCCTGGGAATACCTATAATAATTTGTGATTCTTCAACCTAAACCAAATTTGGGTGGACATCCTATAATCTTGGGTAGACCATGGTTGGAAATAGCTAACACATACATTAGTTGTTTATCGGGATATATGACAATTACAAATGGATATCAAATAAAACACATCAAACTTTACCCCCCAGCTAAATCAATGAATGAATTAGAGAAAGTGAAATGTTTAAAAGAAACAAGCACAAATAATGAAATAATTCATCTCATTTTAACCATTTCACAAGATTTAAATATTAAGGAAAATACAAATGAAAACCAACTCAATCATTTTATTTGTCATCCTTATTTTCCTCCATAATTTAGGGGGCAGGTAGTAAATTATGAACCATCTACATCTACATCATCAATTTCACAAGCTTCATCATCAAACTCTGAACATTTTTCTGTTGATTATCTTGTTGGGAAGAATTTTCATGAGACATGTACAATATATAGATTAACATATTTATTTCAAATTGTGTTTCATGTTAATTCTGTAACAAATTCCTACACTAAAGTTATTGAAAATTTTCCCTGGAAAATATTAAACATTAATTCTGATCTTAATGAGTTACAATAGAAACAATTAATTTATGTTTTTCATAAATGTTACAAATCTTTTGATTTGGATTACATTGACATGTAGGGTATCCATCCTTTTACTTGTACCCATCACACACACACACACACACACACACACACACACACACACACACAGGAAAATGTTAAACTATTCTGAAAACCACAAATATGAATGAAACCAACCTTAAAATACATTGTAAAAGGGGAGATTCAAAAATTATTATACATAGGTTT
>SNQJ01S0015894.1:24461-37606 GCA_010110895.2 Picea sitchensis | reverse complement strand
AAGTGGGTCACATTTTTTGGAATTCGTTATGGTAGTTATAGTCTCCCTTGAACATGACACATGTTTGCATCTCATCTTACAATTGGGTAATCTTCTTTTCTATGAGTCATACCAATTCCATGTGTCTCTATACTTTTTTGTTCTAGTCGACGACTTCTCTTATTGTCGTCACATTATGTTCTCGGTACCTTTCGAGTCAATATTTCCAATTCAGTTGTTGTGCTTCATAATGTTCAAGGGAATTTTCACATCAAACCATACATATGTCATATTACCAATTTTATGTTCCTGTGTCAGTCCATACTCATTTGATCTACCATCTTACATCACTTTCCTATGTCAGTTTCATGTCGATGATGGGGGATACATCAAGGCCCTCCTTCGATGAGTTTTTTCTTGTCGAATTCAACACATTATCCAAGAATTAGACTTAGAAACCAGTTAGTACCTTAGGAATTGCATGCCTCAATGGTAGGCCTCCTCACTTCTGAATATAGGTTTACATCATTGACCTTTGATTGAATGATTCCATGAATGTTCAACCTCAACTCATTTATTCACATTTGTTGGAATGTACTAAGTTACCTTGGGAGTCATTGACATCATTGGTGATTTCCCTCACACTTTTTAACTGCATACATCAATGATCAATAATCAACTGGTGTCTACCATGTTCGACACAAAGTCATTTCTTCACATGGATAGATTCATACCACATTGGGATTGGGACAAAGACCCTAGGTTGGGCTCTCACTCTATTATGTTCTTTTCCCAAGTTTTCATGGATATCATTTGAGCATGTAAAATATTTCAGTACAATCACCATGCTAGAAATCTTATTGATATACATACTATCACATAGATCCACATTGCATTGATCTGTGGCTATGTTTTTTCGTTTCATAGCTCCACTGTGTATTTTTCGTGGAAGTAATCAGTTCATGTCATGGAGGTATGGATCCACATTGTATCCTTGGTGGCCATATCCTTACTCAATATTCTCATGGATCTGCAGTGTATTGGTTGGCGGACATGCTTTGAGTGATCTCATATTCTAAGCATAGGTATGTCTTCCTCGAAAATGGAACATATATTAATATTGTTGGATGATTTTTTTGCATCTTCTTCCATGTTCTTCCACTCCAACACCCTTGCATCGAATAATTTTTAAAGTGTTTCGGACATCACTTTATCTTCTAACCTCACACTTTAGGGGTCATCTAGTACACACCAAAATGTCACACTTGATTGTCTCACCCCCAAGTGTCACAAAGTGACACATGCACCTTGGTAAGTGTTGAATGCACTGTCGCAAGTGTTGTATGCACCCTACCAAGTGTTGCATTCATATTTCTAAGTGTCTCCATCCCTTGACACCATGAAAATAGTTTTCCATGACCCCTAAGTCATATTGGAGGATGAAATCCATCATTTCAAGATCAAAACACACCTTTTTCTTGAAAAAATAGACCATTTTTTGGGCATTTATGAAGGGTGGCACCCCCTAGCCATGATGGGGGAGTGCCACTTCATGGAATGGTGCCCCCCTTTCCATGTTAAAGGAATTTCAATCTATAGTATGGAACCCTGTTTCTAGTTCTGGGGGAGCGTGATTCTTGTTAGAGGGAAAAGGGGGATCCTCCACCTTATTCTATGGGAAATATCTCTTAAGATGAGGTTGGTTATATTCGACCCCCGTGCTATGGATTCACCTTAGGATCCAATGCAAACCTTAAGGATCCATATCCTCAACCATATCCTTCATTTGTTCATGGTGGTTGTTGTTGATATTATGGTAGTTGCGGGAGGTATTAACCTCCATGTGTAACCTTTGGCTAGAATATAATATTTTGGAAGCAAGAGAAACCCTAAACAGATATGTAGAAACCCTAGAAGACAAGTCGACTTAGTAAAAGAATTAATATTAAAGTATTAGACTATAAATAAGAGATGATATAGCTCATTTGTACACACACACTTCACACACACTCTCAGTCAAGTTTGGTGCAAGTTTGGAGCTGCACCTTCAAGGATGGAAGGTGAATATTATGGGATGGTTCTTAGTTTATCTCTCTAGTTCCATATATTTTGAGATGCATGCCCTATCCTCTAGTATATCTTGGTGGTGTTCTTGGTGGTATTCTTAGTAAATGAAACTGCAACTACTGCAACTAAGTATTATTATTTTTCTCTGGCTTTGGTAATTTTTGTTTGGTGATCTATATTTGGAGAAATATGAGCTCTCTTGGTTATCTGTTGTTTCTAGTGCTTCTTTCAGAATCATTTTATCTAGAAAAGGTTATGGTTCTCGGGGGTGGTTGCATGCCTATGGTTGGGTGACAATAGTGATATTATCTATGGTAAAATGAGCACATATATTTCATTATAACAGGTTATGGGACCACACCACCTTCAAAGACAGTGTAACCACTGGAAGGTAGTGCGACAATTCTTTGTTAAGCATGTCATGGCACCAGTTACAATTGCAATTAGGTTTTCATATTATGCAGTTGCAAAAAACCCTAACCCATGTGTTCGATCACTTTTGATGAAGAGTTTGACCTAATTCCTTGACATCCTAGTGCATGCTAGCCTAGCGCACCTCTTGGTACCATTAGCTAGCAAAGACGTCGGGTTTGATTTTTTGGTCTAAGTTAAAGTCAAAGTTTGAATAGTCAAATTCAAAGGTTGATTGGTCAAAGTCAAAGTCAAAGGTTGACTTCTAGTCAAGTTGATTTTGTGGTCAAAGTTGAAATTTTAAAGTTTCTAGCTTGTTATAATCATTGAATATTCTTCTAATCTCTTCCTGTCAAGATAGTATCTAGTTTCATATTGGAAGACAAGTTGGATGATGCTACAAGAATTCAAAGGTATGAAATTTTATATGCTATCCAAGTTATATCATCTAGCAAAACATGAGTGTGTTTCCAGGGAAGGTACTCTAGACCTTTTCCAAGTTGTAATCTTGGATTCAGTGCAATTAGAGGAACAAGCACAACAACCATAAAAGTTGAGGCTTCAAGTTATAGGTTTGATTCAAGAGACCCTTGTATGAAAATGGAACAAGACCTTGTATGGATTCAAGAAACTTGGTGCAGAGCCTCTCATGTACAACAAAAACATGGTGAAAACTTCCTATGAAAAAGGAAGTGTATCGAAATGGTTCTTCATAAGTACGGGATAATGGATTACAAATCCATGGAATACTCCCATGTTGATAGATCTAAAGAAGTTGAGAGACTCTGATCCAGTAGACCCATCCTTGTATTGACAATTGAATGGATCGTTGATGTATTTGGAGAACACTCAACCATATATTTGCTCTCTTGTGAAAATAGTTATAGGTGGAACCTAGCCATGAAAATTGAATAATTGCAAAGAATGCCTTGAAATTACTTCATGGAAATTTGAGTCATGATATACAMAGTCTTAGATTTATCGTTTCATATTGGGCAGGGAGTGAATATAATAGAATAAGTGCTTCTTGGATATGTTTTAGTTTGAGCTTTGTCGTGATATCATGGGCTAGCAGGAAACATAAGTCTGTTGCACTCAACACTGCAAAAGAAGAAAATATTGCAAATCGTGATGCTTGTACGAAAGTAGTGTGTCTCCATAAGTTGGTTTTTGGACCATCTAATCAGGTGTTGGATTCAACTTTGATATATTGTGATAATCATATATGTGTGAATATTTTAAAGAACCCAATGTTCCATGCAAGGTCGAAGCACATTGAAGATCAAGTATTTTTTTCTCCGTGATAGAGTCCAGAGGGGGGAAGTGGTTCTCCAATATATCTCCATAGATGAGAAGATAATAGATATTTTGGTAAAGCCTCTATCCAATATGAAAATTTTGTGCACTTAAGGGACAAGCCGGGACTCGTAGAGATGACTTCCTTATTACAAAGGGAAGTGATTACTCCCATATTTGGACGGAGTACTGATATGTTATTGACTTATGAAAAGTCATTTTCCAGTTTGGAAAATGGTCCAGGTTGGGCAGTCACTTTCCAGTCCAAAAAGTGGTCCAAGATTTATGTCGAATAGTCATTTTCCAGTTTAGAAAATGGTCCAGAGAGGATAGTCATTTTCGTAACAAAAATGGTTCGATAGATTGTTGATGTACCATAGACAAGGATTCCCCTTGTGGCCAGTGTGGGGGAATGGTCTAGGAAAATCATTCTCATTGGAAGTCACTCTGAGTAGTGGTCAAGAAGAATGGTACACCTCTTTGAGAAGTCATTCTTTTGAAGTTCACAGTTGTGAGCATTTTCAAAGAATGGTTCGATGTAGGAGGTTGTTGCAGGACAATCATTTCCATAGGAAATGGTCTGGACAATCATTCCCTAGTGAAAAATCATTATCTTCATGTTGCAATGTGATTAGTGTGAGAATAATGGTCGTTTTAGGTTGAATGGTCTAGGTTCAACAATCAGGGACAGTCATTCCCTAGGGAAGATTCATTCTCTTTAGGTTCCACTATGATTAGTGTCGGAAGAATGGCCCAGTTAGGTGAATGGTCTAGGTTCATGAATTAGGGATGATTATTCTTCTATGCTTGGAAAGAATAGTCCAGAAAACCCATGGTTGATGTTTAACTTTCCAAAGGAATATGCTCTTCCATATCTCATAGACATGAGCGAAAGAGTGGACCAGATGACTCAGTTCGTATCATGACATTGTTGATATCATATGATATGATTGTTGTGGAGACTGCGTGTCTCTAGACAGTAGTTGTATGCTACTATGGTGGATGTGCTCCACTGGTAGTGACTGTGTGATATTGGTTAGTAGTTGTGTGCTACTAGGAGTGGTTGTGTAGCAATGGAAAATAGTTGTGTACTACTATGGATAGACACAATTGTGTTTTTTTGGATGGAATTGTTCTGATTTCCATGGAGACTACCACTCGTGTTGGAGATAATTTCCAGCTAGATGGATAGTGAGATGATGCAGAGGAATTGATCTACATCATGCAAGTACAATTTAGAGATGGTGCATTGACACCATGATAATATGTCTTAGAGATGTTGTATATGGTACTCCACATCATGTTAGATATAATGATGCTAGTACATATTAGATATGATGTAGATCATCACGCTAGTACAACTTATATATGATCATACATCTTAGAGATGATGTAGTGAAGAGGATGGTTATTGGAGCCATTGATAACTTTCAACATCTGTTGGGATAATCATTATTCTAGGACGTAGGTCTATATTAGAATAATGGTCCTTGTATCACTCTGTTGAGTTAGTGACTTATTCAACATCATGCTTGATTACTAATATGGATTATTTCCTCGATAGATGATGTAGTTGATTCTATCAGATGATATTGATAGTGGTGATGTTGCTCGTGAATTGATCTACATGATCATGAGATAGCCTATGTGGCTATGATGATGCTACGTGTTAATACCTCCCTAGCTAGGAGGGAGTGTTGATATTATGGTAGTTTTGGGAGGTATTAACCTCCATGTGTAACCTTTGGAGAGAATAGAATATTCCAGAAGCAAGAGAAACCCTAAGAAAATATGTAGATACCCTAGAAGACAAGTCGACTCAGTAAAATAATTAATATTAAAGTATTAGATTATAAAAGGATAAGTTGACCCAGACAAGTGACAAGAACCACTATAAATAAGATACGATCTATATCATTTGTACATGCACACCTCACACACTCTCTTAGTCAAGTTTGGCATAATTTTGGAGCTGTATGTGAAAGCATGGAAGGTGAATCTTCTGGTATGGTTTTCGGTTTCTCTCTCTAGCGCCATATAGCCTAAGATGTGCACCATATCCCATAGTATCTCTTGGTGGTGTTTTTGGTGATGTTTCTTGGTGGTATTCTTGGTAAGTGCAACTGCAACTGTTGAAAATGATTATTGTTCTTGTTCTATGGCTTTGGGACTTTCTTTTCGGTGAGCTATCTTTGGAGAAATATGAGCTCTCTTGGTTATCTGTTTGTTCTAGTGTTGTTTCTGGAATCATTCTATATAGAAAATTTTATGGTGCTTAGGGGTAGATGCACGCCTATGGTTGGGTGACAATAGTGACATTTTCTATGGTAAAATTATCACATCTCTTTAATTCTAACAGTTGTGCCTCTCAAAGCCTATATATTGAAGGTTTTTCCAAGGTGAAGGGAGGAACAATTAAGGTATCAAACCTTTGATCTTCATTTTGATGTCAATATTCGTTCAAGGGATGGACGAGGAGATATTGGAGAAGTGATGCAACATCATACATAGTTTGTAAGTGCCTCTTTTTGGATTTCCAATTAATATATACTTGGCTTATTTACTTGAAGTTTATGTCTTGTTACATTTGTTTGTATAGTGTTTTCTCTAATCTTGATAGATAGACTTTCCTTATATAATCTTGTAGAGTAGAAGATAGATTTTTTCCTTTTTTGTCCATTGTAGATCTCAATTTGTGCCAGGGATATTAGAGATCGATCCTGAGGATTAGAAGCAATGAGGACAATCGTCGAAATAGGCTCATCATATCCTTTCTTTCCTTCTCATTCTAATTGGTTAAGATAACTTTAGAGGGATGTGAGTGTCCACTTGTACTTTTTTTTGTCATGGTAAAGGGTTGTAGTAATCTAACAGAAGTTTCATATGTTCACAGGTGAAACATTATGTAAAATTAAGGTATATATATTGAATATTGCATTGATTGTCAATTTACCAACTCCATCCAGTCAAAAGGACGTGAGGAGATTCCTTGGTCATGCAGGGTACTATAGAGGGTCTATCATAATATATACTAGAATTTCATCTCGTTTATTTAAATTACTTGCAAAGGATGTCAAATATTACTGGGATACTAACTGCAAGGTTTCCTTTAAAGATTTTTATTTTATTTTATACAACTCTAGTATTGAGAGGGCCCAATTGGACATTTCCTTTTCACATATCAACAAATGCCTCTAAGAAAAAAATAGGATCGGTTTTGGGACAAAAATAAAATCAATAAAATTATGCAATTTATTTTGTTAGTAAAAAAATGACTCCTGCTGAACTCACCTATACTATTATGGAGAAGGAATTTTTGGAACTCGTTTATGCAATAAATAAAATTTCACATTACATTACATGATATGATATTTTTGTGCATACTAACCATTCGTTCATTAGATACCTTATGAATAAACCAATAAAAAAAGGTAGAATACAAATATGGCCTCTCTTATTGCAAAAAATTAATATCATTGTTTTAAATAGGCCAGGAAGGGGGAATTAGGGGGCAAATTTCCTTTCCCATATCAATAATCCCAGTGAGACCATTCTTGTAGTAGACATTTTTCCTGATGAACAATTATTTGAAATTTCTGTTAGGTCTCCATGGTTTGCTGACATTGTGAATTATTTGTCCACGGGAAAATTTCCATCGCACTTTTAAGCAAAATAAAAGAACAATATTATTAGGCAAAGTGCTAAATACTACAGGATTGGAGGAGACCTTTTCTACACTGGAGCATATTTAATTATCCATATATGTGTTAGAGAGGATGAAATGTTTGATATCTTGAAGGATTTCCATGATGAGCCTTGCGGTGGACAATTTTTAGGCAAAAGGACAACCTATAAAATCCTTTAGTAGGGGTACTATAGGACCTCTATTTTCAGAGATGCAAAAAAATATGTGAGGAGATGAAACAATATCGAAAGGATGGGTTGTCCAATTTTTTATCACTGGAAAATGTCTCACCAGAAATATAGACAATGGATGAAGAAATAGTTAACACAAACACAACATACTACCAATAATTATGGAAGGATTACACTCAGTTTGGAAAGGTAATCGTAAAACTATATAAAAGTGGTTCTGGAAATCCGTACACATCGAAGAAAAGTAGTGAGTGTACACCTGTGTGGGATAACATGGTGTATGATGCACACATGGCATGGTACACACGACTGATAGTCAAAATACCAGCGCGGATGCATAAACAACACATTGATGAGTTTGGTTGGGCCTCAACCACTTTTGGGATGGAGTGAATCTCCCCCATACCCAAAATCACCCCCAATTGTTTCATTGGGATCACTGAAAATGATGGGAGGTACCTCCAAGGGCCTCCCATTCACATTTGAAACTAGTTGGGAAAAAAATTTCCATCCTCCTATAAATAAAGGGCCATTGTATGCAAAAAGGAAGAAGCATTTGAGTATTGTTGAGTTTCTCATTTTTAGCTTTGGGAAGACATATTCCTCTTAGAAATATTTGGGCATCCATAGAAAGTGTTAGGACTCTCTCCTCTTGAGTAGTCAAACACTATTTTCTTCACCATTTTCCTTTGTTATCCATTGATAGAAGAAATAAGACTTTGTACTTTGGGACTCAATAAGTTCCCATATTTCTCCAAGGAGCATCAATTTGAAGATCAGTTTACTTGGTATCTATCTATTATGTTTTCTTTTTACATTCAGTTTAAGTTATTTCTTTCTTATTTTAGATTTATTTCATTGTGTTTTATTTCTTGTTTCTTTATGTTAGTTGAGCCACTAACCAACTAAATATTTATTGTTCTTTCTATATAGCCTAACTAGATAGTTAAGGGAACTCCTTTTTCTCACCCCTGTGACGAAAGGAACCCAACAGATCGATGACCATGCTAGGGATTTCAATCAAAATTCTCCCCAATTAGGCTATTAGAGTTTTCTTTCTTACTTGTTTTCATGTGCAGGGGTAAAAATACATCAAAAGCAGGATGACATCTCATTCTTGCATACATAAACCCCAAATTACAAATATATAATTAGGGAGAATAAAATGAACCACAATATCTTTGATTTCCTTGGTGGCCATGTGGATGGCTTAAAAGGTTTTATGCTTTTAAATATCATAACAAAGCTTTCATTTTTACAAATTCATCACACTAAACTAGGACTGGAACACAATATAAACCAATATTGGAGTATGATATTTCCTCACACCTTAGAGAGATCTTGGAAATCAGAAAAAGAGGTTGCTTAGATAAGTCTCCATCTCCCTTGGTAAATCAAATCACTTTGAAAAAGAGGCCAATCCCCTCAACTTACTTGTTGAAAATTAATCTTAAAAKAATTTTAAGGGTCCATATGACCACATGCATGTAATCCTAGGATAGTTTTCAATTGTTAGAGTAAGTCACCTAAGGAGTTTAAATAAATTGTAAGGGCCCRCACATGCCCACATGCTCAAAATCTAGGACTAGTTTCAAGTTTTCTAGATTACAAAATGGCTTAGGAAGATAAAGGGACCAAGTAAGGATTATCATATCCACCATGATAGATTAGGATTTCCTTTTGTTTGCAAGKTTCATTTTGAAAAAAAATAGAAAGTTATATAAACAAGACAAGTAAAGGACCATAAGATGTACACCATGATAAAATCTTGAATTTATTTTATTAAAAGATTTTTTCAACATCAWCACTAGCACACACTCTCACTCATTCAAAAACCKTTTTTCTAGATACTTGAAACTCTCGTGGGATTCATTTGTTCAGTAAAGGGTATTTGTGCACACCATCATAAATAACAAAGTTGCTCCATGACCCCAGCTTCACAGACTTATTTCACATTCTAAAAACAACCATAATCAACCCACTTTATAACCTCCACAAGAGCTCCACAAGAGGAACAAAAAATAATTTGTTAGTCTAAGTTACGATTTTGGTGATATGGATCCAAATAAATCCCCATCATCATTTTCTCACTTGAAACTTAGAAAGTTGTGAATTAGGGTGCCAAAATCCTCCCACTCAAGCATTCCTATACCATAAGGCAGGGAGACACCCGTGAAGGGTCAAAGGCCAAGGTCTAGTTGTTCTGTGCATGCCTCCTTGGGTCACCTAACCCTTGGAAATATTCTAGCCTGTGACCAATTTCTGAGGCCGAAAATCTAAATGTCGTGCTTGATGGAGGTATCTTTGTAGCCAAAACTTAGGATTTATCCACCCAAGGTGACATTTGTGGGATGTAATCACACCTTAGTAAAATTTTGAACGGTTGTTGGGAAATATCGTCATTACTTCTAGTATATGCCCCCCTTCATCCCTCATTATAGTTGATTGTTTTCCCCTTCACTAGTTTCTCCTCAAGTGGGTTTCGGCCCCACTGTCGAGTGTTGTTTTGGAGATCCAGTGCTATTTGAGAGGAAGGAATTTATGTTGGATAGGACATGTGCACTGGTTATTTGATTTTTATTCCCCCATGAAGAGTTACAAAAATCCCAAACCAATTTTTACATTGTCTTGATGTATGATTCTCACCACTTGATTACATGTAGTTTTATGAATACATTGTTTAAAGAAATTTGAAAGAAATTTGTCCTATCATTTTTCAACACTGTTTTCACACACCCACTTCTAGGCTAGAATCACAGGGGAACCACAGTATCCCCGCCTTTCTAGACGCTTGAGAAACTTACCCCCAATTTCAGGTGGTCTTCCTCATTTCGTCGATATATCAACAATACCATCACATACACCAGTTAGTGCTAAAGTACTAGGCTCAAGATTACTAGGAGACACTTTGCTTGGAGCCATATCCCAAGCAACTCACAAACAACCCCTCCACCACAATGAGGCAGAGCCCAAACCTTCTCACAAAGTACAAGCTCCCAAGGAGCTACTTCCTCCCATAACATGGAAAGACACACCCCCATCATGCCCTACTTGGCTTCACTCAACATCCAAAATCTAACGAAACTGACAAATGATCCCATATTCCATGACACCACTAGGTCGAATATGCCCACAAAACTACCTTCATACATTCCTAAGTTTGAAGGAAAAGTCAGAGAGGACCCTGCTAACCATGTTATGCCCTTCCACTTGTGATGTTCTTCCAATATCATAATGGAAGATTTCATTCATATACGGTTATTTCAGAGAGCCCTCACAGGAAATGCGACCAAATGGTACGTATACAAAAAATTTGGTTCCCATGCAACCTTCGAGTCTATAGACAAAGAATTCATGTATTTTTTTTCAACTCCCTATCCGTCATGACACCAGTTTGGAAATTCTTTTTGAATACAAATAGATCATCATTGTTCATGTCTCTGATCATATTCACGAGTGGTGTAGATGTCGAAGAATATGCAAGGAATATACCATCCCACAACAAAGGGTAGATTGGTTCCTCTGATCACTCATTCCTACCCTTGCCAAATATGTGGATAAAACTCTCCCAAAAACAAAACATGAAGCCATCACCAAGGCACAACAGTTTGACCTCATCTATTCCTAATCAGGGTACCTATACATTGTCCTTCCAGATGCTCCTCTTCCTTTTCCCTTTGGTCAAGAAAAAACTGGAATATCACATCTTGTTGATGGGTTGATTGTCTCCATGGCTCATACTCAACCACACGCACAACTGGTACCCACTTATGGGACCAACCCATACTTTCAACCATATGGGGGAAATGTTGGAAAATATTTTAACAGACAGCGAATGCTTGTCATTGATGGAAAGTACAACAATGAAGATGGAACGAGTACAGGAAGTTTGTAATAGACAGGAAAACAGAAGTATGGAAAGTACAGTAGTGATGATGGCTTGAGTACAACTGCAATGATCAGCGGTGCACTGATAATCGGGGAAGAACAACAACCGTGTTCGTTGGATCCCTTCCTGAATTCCCGATGTCCTTCAGATATGAATAAGAGCACGCTGAAGAGGTAGGCCCGTAAGGTTTGAGAAGCATATCTGATCGTTGGACCCCATTCAAAATTATCGAAAGAACAAGGGCCATTAGATATGAATGTAGACAAGAAGAGTGTTGAAGAGGAGGACAGATCTCAGACGTTAGATCCAAATGCAGGACCCGATCATCGTTGGATCAAGGAGAACCTGCACGTTCTTTAAAGTGCAAGGAGTAGCGGGGCTCACAAAATCTCGAAAGAAGGAGGACCGTCCATCATCAGGCAGGACACGTGGGGATAGATTGTCATTTCACTGACGGGAGAGTCAAAGGAACAGGGTTCCCTAACCTCTTGATATCGCGATATGAAAAATCGTGATTTAATCTGAGTCATCAGATTAAGGTTGAATATCAACCATTAATTCAAGTCCATGTCGTATTTTTTGGGATCGATTATTCGAGATATCAAATATTATTAACAATAAGAATCCCGATGTCGCAATATGCGAAATCACGATTTAATCTGAGCCATCAGATTAAGGTTGAATCTGGACCGTTGATTCAAGTCCATGTCGGAGTTTCGGGGATCGATTGTTTGAGATGTCAAAGACTATTAACAATAGGAATATCGATGTCACGATATGCGAAATCATGATTTAATGTGAGACGTCAGATCAAGATGTGATCTGGACCATTGATTCAAATCCATTACGAAGTTTCTTGGATCGAGACTTTGAAGTGAAAAAAACACCGAACATCAAGAATGTCAAAATCGCGATTCAATCTCAGTCGTTGAGTCAAGACCAGATCTGAGTCGTTGATCTAACCCCATATCAGAGTTTCGTGAATCGCGACATGGAGAGGCAAAGAAAACAATGCAGCAATCGTGATATGCGAAATCACGATTCAATCACATCCATTGAATCAAGATCATATCTGGACCGTGGAATCATAGGACATGTGGCAAGCGATCGAGATTTCGCTGACTTGGGGTCAACATGGCCTAGTGTTGAAAATCACAAAATGAGAAATCGCGAAAGCGCTTTATGCATAAGCGCATGGTCATAGCCATTGATCACATCGATGGAAGATGGAGGTAGAAGCTAGAGGTGCTAAGCTTAGCCACAGAAATGCCGAAATGAATGCAAGATCTCATGAAGCCAATCCAACTGTGCAGGTGAATTTGAACGAAGATTGGAGGGCTATTGTTCTCTCTCACAGTTAACTCCTCAGTTACAAATATGTTAGTAAAACGGACTCATGATTGCAAATCAGTTAGTGTTTTAGTTTCTCGGACACTTGTCCTTGTTTTGTCTAAGGAAATGGGAAGTGGAACCATCAGGGAGGTGTGAATAAAAGGAAATGAGACAGACAACGCACGTGCGGTTGTTCCTTATGAAAATGAATGAAACTGTAAGAAAAGAAAAATCATAGAGCGGAGAGTGAGATTGAAAATATGGACAGTGTGAGATGAAGCTCAGGGAAGAGTAA
>SNQJ01S0015894.1:5986-16181 GCA_010110895.2 Picea sitchensis | reverse complement strand
GCAGCCTCATATTGAGTTGGTGCTCAATTATAGATGATGTACAGAACTTAAAAGACTCCCTATCATTTCGAAGAAGAAGAGTTTTTCTCCCTTTATGGGTTTCCTCGTGAAAAATCTTTCTTTGTGTATACCTTATGTGTGACTAATTCTCTTTACTTTTACTGTCCATATGTTGTATATTGTTGATGATCACGTGAAGAAAGATTAATAATTTTAATAGACATAAAAATTGTTTAAGCTCAATTACAACTGATTCACCCCCCCCTCTCAGTTGTCTTAGTAATTCCAAGAAGAAATCAATATTTCCCTCCACCATTTCCCCCACCACCATTCATGGCACCTCCTCTCCCCCACCTAGGAACAAATCTACCCACCTCCCTTCCCCATCTAGTCCTTGTCCCACAATCGGTTCCTCTACCAACAACTTCATATCCACCTACTAATAATGGAGCGACATCCACTTCTTATAACCCATATGGACCCCCACAATGTAACCCATATTATCCATTCCAATGTCCCCCCCAACCTGTGGCACCTTCACATGGACAACACCAGGTAGGGGTCAACTTCATTCAACCCGCCCCTCTTCAACAAGTTCAATATTTTGAATAGTTGAATACGACCAATCCACCTCACCAACCAAACAATAATCGAAAGAAAAGAAAGAATAGGAACCAGGGACAAGGAGGGAAACACCCTAAAAAAAAACCCCAAGTTGGGGGTAACCAATGCTAACCCAACCAAAACCCTCAAGAGAGGAATAATAATGGAAAACCACGAAAAGGGAGAAACAACAACCTTCACACTAACTACCCTTGCATATTATGTGGATAATATGGCCATTACACTCATCATTTCCCCTAATTTTTTTACTATAAATGGATGAAGGATTCCATGAGTCCTCAGTGGGATCCCAACCCCCAACGACCACCACAGGGACCTCCCACTTATATACCACCACCACCACCGACGATATTACAAAACCCTATCATACATCAAGGAGTCGTTAATACTCAACCAGAGGGGCCCCAAATCCCACACCCGCAGGGGTAGTTCCCTCCGCCGGACCAACCCCACTTAGGAAATACCCCCAACCATAGTATCCTCCTCACCACTGAAGAGGAAATCCTCTTACAAAATCATAKTCGCTAATACGGTACACCCCCTGATCCATTACTCTCCACTTAGGATGCTCCCTAACCACCAACTAGAAAACCGTTGATGATTCGTTGTCCTAATGTTGAATCCATTGCCTGTATGATTCACACACCCTTCCAAAAGAATATGCATAATACCCATGCTCATTCTACCCATAGCTACAATATTATTGATGATCTTACTCAATCACACATTGTCATGTGATTTATGGAAGTCCTTCAAACTTTCCCTTCCCAATGAAAGGTATTACTTTCACAATTGGGGGTAGTAGATCGAGCAGACACATGTCTAATCACATTTGATTTAGACAGAGCAGACCCACGAATCCCATATTTAGTTTCATTTCATATTCCTATCAAAATATGGAATATCATCATCCATCGCTGCATCATAGATGAAGGAGAATCCACTTGTATCATTTCCAAATCAGTATGGTAGCAACTCGAGTCACCTAAGTTGATCCCCTCCACCATCACTCTTTGAGCTTATGATGGTAGAAAATCCCAACCAGAAGGCCTATATCAAAATGGTCCAGTCAAGCCAGGGTGCAAGACAATTTTTATCGACATTGAAGTCAATAACGCCCAATTGGATTATAATATCCTCTTTCGAAGAAGCTACATGTACATCATACATGATGTATTTTCCTCGATATTTCAAACAATGATCTTCCCTCACAATGGGAAAATAATCACCATTGATCAATTGAACCACCATGAACCCAACCAATCAGGGAACATTGATAATGTCCTACCACTTATCCACTTTAGAAATGACCTTTTCCCAATGATAGACATCGGACTAGGGATATTTGAAGATCCATCTTTGATTGGTACATACCAAGTCTTCCTACACCCCAACCCCACCGCTACCGCTGTGTGTTTTATCACGACATATGGAGTAGAGATATTAGACCCCCCATCCATCGAGAACTCATTGGAATCCACATCCACGGCTTCCCATCCAACCCCGATACTTCCTAACTAACTCCCCATACAGACTCCTCAGGGAACAACATCAGAGAATCCACCACCTATAAGTCAAATCCCCATTTGGAAGACGATCCCACATGACATAACCCAAATACCATTCTTTTACCCTCCCCCAGGCAGAACAACATACCAAGTTGTTTTTACTCTCACCTTACCTAATATATTCCTTTCCATACCTATATGGTATATAGAACCCCCAACCATGGTACTAGGTTTATCACTAAAATCCCAACCTCTTGTACCCTCACCACAAGATATGGACAAACCACTCACCCATCCCACTAGTCACACAATTGGGGGAATTACTACCATTACTAGGAACCAGGCTACACACCATAGGGGAAACACCATAACCCAACATGATACATGTAAGAAGAAATAACATATTCCCCCTTTCGCCCCATGCATACCGCCCCCATGTGCATTATGCGTCGTCGTTGGACATCCCACCAACCTTTGCCCTGCCTTACCCAAGTTGAGGAATCTCAATCCCAAACATCTAAGTACACCACTACTACCTACACCAGCTACCCCACCAGCCTCCCTGGAACCTACTTCCTCCAAACTTCCCATTTTGAGAACCATTCATGCTTGTGCCATTTTCTCGCAATAAGACCATTACACGCACCACTCCCTGACCCTCCCTCAGTTTCAAGACAATATTGCAACTGTGCGCAAAACCACATTACCTAAATTATTCCAACCCATCTCCTTGGTACCACAAGTTACTGACATTCTCTATGTCTCTACGTTAGTAAACAAGCACATGTGATTCCCTTGCGCACTATGTTACCAAATAGATAATTACACATATCGATGCCCCCTCATCATTGAGGGATGAGCCCGCTAGCGGGCCTCCATCACACCCATCCCACCAATTGTGATCACCATCCAAGAAGTCATGGAATACCTCCCACACATCTCAATCCCCATTTGTTGACCCCTCTTTTCCTTCAACCATGATGTGAGGACGTCCCCCAAAACCCCCCCCTAACTCTCCTATAACACCAGTTTATGAGATTCCCCATCCTCCATAGCATGGTATATCTAGTTCATATATGGATATTTGGTTCATGACATCTACCGACTATCTACATTCCCCTTCCATAGGTCCATATACCTCAGGGATGAATGAGGATATCCAACCTTCACCAACTACTCTCATGAATCTCAACACCTCAGTCTCTCCTATTATAGACTCCCTATACTCCATCACCTTTTAGTTTGATGAAGAAATTTTAGAAGTCCTAAGTGCACCCGATTACCCATCGGATGGTTTTCATCATCAATCCCTTTTTTTGGTGCACAACACCTTTCAACCACCAATAAACTCCCATGTCTATACCATCAAAGATAAATATTTCATCCCTTCTACCCATGTAGACTGGTTCAAGAACCCAATACCTTCAGCTTATGCATTTGAAGAAGGTAAAATGGCCAATATCTCACCCACCATCAAGATCAACATTTTTTTCAAGCCCAATGTAGTGGAATAAATCAACCTGGGGGAAACGTTCTCCCTAGAGGAAATTATAGAATACAAATCCCTCTTCCAAGAATATTGGGATGTGTTTTCTTAGTCATACACCGAAATTCCAGGGTTACACCCAACCATTGTTTAAAATTACATTGAAACTTGTCTTGATGTTTCTCCTGTTCTCCAAAATCAACGCCCCCTCCACCTTTCCAAATCCATATACCCCATTGCATAAACATATTGGGTCTTCAATCTTGTCTCGATCAATAAAAAATAGGGTACCATTCGAGTTTGCACAAACTTCCATGACCTACACCAACATTTTCCCAAAGATAACTTCCCGACTCCCTTCATCGACCAAGTTATTGATGCTTGTGTAGGTCATGAAGTCCTCTCACTAATTGATGAATTATCCATCTATAATCAAATTCAAATCTATCATGTGGATCAATACAAAACTACATTCACAAGCCTGTGGGGAACCTTTTCCTATTGTGTCATTCATTTCAGACTAAAAAATGCAGGGGCCACCTTCCAACTCACAATGACATACGCCTTCCATGATCTCACGCACATCATCTTTCCCTACTTGGAAGACCTCACCGCTCAATCCATAAAATTCTACCAACACATAGAGGATCTACGGATCATCTTTGAATGTTGCTAGAAGTACAACATCAGGATAAACCCACTAAAATGTGTCTTTTGTGTCACTACATGCCTCCTATTAGGATTCATCATATCCCAACAAGGAATTACTATAGATCCCCTCAAATTCTAGGCCATTAATGAGATTACTCCCCTGAGGAATTTATTCCAACTACAAAGTCTTCAAGGGAAAGACAATTTCCTGAGATATTCCGTACCTGACTATGCCATCAAATCCCATGACTTCTTACACTTTCTTTGACGCAACACCTCTTTTCATTGGGACCATCATTCCCATTCCACCTTTGATTCACTGAAGAAGGCACTCAATAAATCCCCCTTGATTAGACCCCCAGGCTATGATAGGGATTACATACTTTACCTATCAACCTCAGACATCTTGGTTGCTAGAGTCCTTGTTCAAGTTGATGATGACCAATGCGAGCAGGTCATCTACTATATCAGGAAAAACCTCTATGGGACACCCCTTAAGTATAACCACGAAGAGAATCTATCACTTATTTTTTTCCTTGTAGTCCAAAAATTGTGCCACTATATTCTTCTCCACTCCACCAGAGTCATGGTCAATTCCAACCCCATGCAGTACCTCCTAATACGCCACCAGCTAATGGAAAATTTGCTCATTGGATCAATCTTCTTCAAGAATATGACCTAGAATTCAACACACCAAAGAGTAAGTAATCTATCATTCTCGCAGATCTTCTCGTAGACATCCCATATAACTCCACCAAAACCCCAATCAATGAAGAGTTCCCAGATGAGAATGTTTTCCTCATATCATCTACACACCCTTGGTACGGTGATATTTTGTCTTACCTCTGCACTCAAAAATTTGTCCCACACTTATCTCGAGATGATCATCATTGCATCTGAAACCAAGCCTCACGTTACCTCCTCATCAGAGATGTTCTTTATCATTGGGGCATTGATACCATCATGCATTGATGCCTCACCCTTGAGGAATCCGAGAAGTTCCTCAGTGATTTCCACAATGGCGCATGYTGAGGGCACCTATCGGGCATGTCTACAACCCAAAAAATTGTACGAGCAGGTTACTTTTTGCCTTCCTTATTTCATAATTTTTTCCACTCCATTAAAAGTTGTGAAAAATGCCAGTTGTACGCCCATAAGGCTTGAGAAACACCTACCCTCCTACACCTGGTCATCACGGTGGGATCCTTTTGTAAATAGGGGCATCGATTTCATGACATGCAACCCTCCTTCCAACAATGGACACAAGTACATTGTATTCGTCGTTGATTACTTCACCAAATGGGTTGAAGGCAAGCCCACATTCAACAATACAACCAACACATCGACACATTGTTTTTTCAACCATGTCATCACTCGCTTTGGGGTACCCTTACAGCTAGTCTCTGACCATGGAAATCACTTCAAAAAATAAGTCTTTGCAGAGCTACCTACCAAATTGGGACTCACCCACGGATTTTCCTCACCCTATTACCCACAATCTAATGGGAAATTTCGATGTCATCAACAAATTCCTCAAAAATATGCTTCAACGCACAGTTGACAAAAAAATGACCAGCTAGCATCGCATGTTTTTATTATCCCTATGGGAATATTAGACGGTCATCAAAATGACCACCGGTTTCACCCCTTTCCATTTAGTTCATGGAATTGAATCTGTACTCCCATAAAGTGAAAAATCCCAACGTTGCTCATGAAAATCAAGCTCTTTCCCAATACACCATCCCTCAAGAAAAGGTTGTTAGCCCTTGAGCTTCTCAACGAAGATCAACATGAATATTTACATAACAATGAAGCAGCAAAAAAGAAGACCAAAACCACCTTTGACCTCCAAGTTAACCTTCGGTCATTCACTGAAGGATACCTTTTGTTGGCCTACGATATCACCCATGATACCCTCGTCCACGTAAAATTTGAATCCCTATGGCGAGAATCCTATGTCATCTACCATTTCCTTATTAAGGGACCCTACATATTAGGCCACCCTGAAGGAGCTACCATCAAGGACCCGGTCAATGGGTTATACTTGAAGAAGTTATACCCTTGAGCATAACCATTTTACCTTAGAGTTTCGTTGCTTTCCTAGTTTTTTTTAGTTTTTTTTTGGATATAGCTCTCTCATTATGTGAACCTGATCCCATGTCCTTATTTTCAATAGATGAAATCTCCGTACACCTATCACATCGAGTATTCATACAGAGCTAGTTGTTGGACCAATAATCTTTCCTCGATGGCCTGGGGCATTTACACCCCTGACCATGTGTTGCTCCAATCTAGCGGCATATGCCTCTGCCCTGCCATCAATAACCAAGTTGAGTATGGAACCATCATTGGTCTCCTCTCTGAAGCTATTCACCTTTGTATTCATCACCTCAACGTACTTTTAGATTCCCAACTCATCTTCCACCAACTTAACAAAGTGTACTGTGTCTGTGATCCATGTCTTTTTGTAATTACCTACAAGTCAAAATTTTGCTATGAAATTTTGAGTCAAACACATTTACTCATATATATAGGAACTTTAACCAGATGGAAGACAACATAGCTAATCAAGTACTAGATTGGCATTGATCAAATTAACTTACATGTTGCATTCATACATAAACAGATAAAATCAGAACACATAACATATCATACAAAACACATATCAAATACAAACACACATATCCCAAAAGTTCTACTCATATATATAGATCGCTCATGTGTTTGATACAAAAAATAAGTACTTATACAACATGCCTTAGATCCATGGTTAGGCCCTCTCATGACATCTATAGGGGAGTTCAAATGACTCCTACACAGTAAAAAATCAATCCCAACCTATATACGATCCTCCTACCACCTAGGGTGATCCTAGATCTGGTACATCATCACCAGCTGGTGGAGCTCCCCCAAGAGAAATATCTACAATAGGGATTCACCCTGTCATAGCCATAGACGCAAATGCTACTCATCGAATTACCGACTGCTAATGTACACAATACAGAGACAAAGGAAAAATTGCCACCTATGGCTGCTACACATTAGTCTAGTTGTGCCACAATGCAAGTATGCATCAACCAGGCCCAAGAAAACATCTGGCCATTCATGGCCTTCTCTGTAACAACCACGTGTGCACTAGAAATGCATTGTGTCCCCAGTGACCCATAGATTCAGACGACCATATCATAGAAAACCTATAGCTATAGAGAATAAATTGAGTTGACGCTGATAGAGCCACCACTCATCACTATTGTCCCTGAGTAGTACCATCTAGCCAGTGCTCCCACCATCACCCCAACTAGTATCTGCGGTTGTACTGCCAAAGTATCCCCCCATAACAAGATCCTAGTAATAAAGTAGATGTCAATATCTGGGGAAATACACAGATCTCGCCCACGCACCAAGAAGCACTATCGATCTGGTTGCCACATAAGGACTATGAAATCTAGCAGCGACTCCTGAGTCTAGATCAGTGAATAATAAAAAAAGTGCAAGAAACCGGCCCAGGCCAAATGCCTTAGGATCCGTGCATTTTCCCCCACCTCCCTCCTAAGAGACTCTCATTCTCTCTCCCTCCACTATATTGGCATCCTCTCTCTCTTACTCGTAACCTGCATCCAAGACAACATGTTCTATGATAGCTTACGATCATGAAAAACTCCAATCAAACAACAAAACTCATTGTTTCAACCACACGATTGTTCCCATTATAGTCATGCACATCTATGTGACTGTTCCCATACTAGTCACGCACATCGATGCGACAGTTTCGCTTATAGTCATGCAGATCTACATGATTTTTCACCAAACAGTCGCGAAGTCCTCACATTCCTATGTGTGTGGTTGTATGTTCTACATACACACTTATTTGCACAGTTGTTATTCTTACAGTCGTGCACATTGGTGCAATTGTTACTCAAAAATTCACTCATTCCCAACACTTCTCTGCACGACTGGAAATCCAAACTCCACGCACATGTRTGCGAGTTCCATTCATACAATTCCACATTTTTCACGACTCTATCAATTAAACTCACACATATATGTGTGGGGATCACCAGATCTCCTGGGCGGACCCACTACTCCAACCAAACAAATTTTCATATGACCATCYGTACAACCCCCTACCCTCCCAAAAACATGCCTACATTATGTAGGACGTTTTAATAGATTACATGGATCTCTTGCCACTTGAATCTAAATTCGTCTTCTCTCCCATGGATTAGAAATGTCCATGAAGACAAATCCCAGACCTCCAAAACAACAAGTACAAATTGGGTTCTTATATTGTCCCCATTCCCTTATCCCTTTTGCAAAACTTCCTCGCATCCGTTCTGGAGAATTCAAGTTTCATTTGTCACACTGTTCCTACTTACGGGATCCAGACTCCCTCACCTTCACAACGATTATTTTGGATACTCAGTTTACTTTGGAGCCCCGGGGACCCCTTCTAGCACCTTGGAAAAATGTACGCATCCCCTATCCATGTTTCCTTATCAAGAAACTTTTATATATGTTTTATTTTCATATATGTTTCATGTCGGGTATTTAGTTTGAATGTGCAGGTCCCCACCAGCATCCCCCTTCATGTCATCTGTCATGGAATCCCTTGGCTTCTCCAGGTATATATTCCAAATTGGCATAAAATTCAACCCTCTACTCACAATTGCATTCTCCAATCACACCCCCTGAAATTTATCCTCAGGCTCCCCACACCCCGCTCTACAATACCATCACCTCCATTGCATTCAAGTACCGCCATCTAGTATCTCTCTCACCTCCATGAGTTGTCCCACATATATTTCCCCCTTGGCATATTGACACTCATGTTTTTCTATCCATTAGAATCGGGGGTCGTGGTAGTGTTACACCCCAGAGCAAGAACCTCATACTTATTCCTCATCACCATGCTAACCACCCCATTATGAACTCCCACATTATTCTTTTTGGTTACATTAAATTCACCTCTGCATTATCATTAACCCTCCATATCATCCAACGTTAACTTCCCATGTGCAATCTCATCCTCCATTCATCTACCTGGTACAAAAAATAACCAATGGGGCCCCCACCCTCCACCAGTCTCTACTTGCACCCCCAAACGACCAAGCCATACTTCACTGGGGAACCCATTTATGTACATGTACTTCCAACCCAATTTTTTTTTTCGTTTGGTAATTGTAAAAAGAACATTTTACATTTTAGCAAGTACAATAGATTTTTTCCATCGCACCCAATGGAATTTTTACCTTGGCACATCGCAACCCATGTTACCCTTGGTTGGGGAATCTCACTTCCCTCACATTCTCTACAATCCATTGTATCCAGGAAAACATTTTGACCACCATAGACCTATGTTTCCCATATCACTCTATATTTTGACCTATGCTACATATCCTTGCAATCCCACCCATTCAACATGATTTTTCCCATATATATCCGTCCCCCTGACACCAAAGAGTATTTTATGGTTGCTACCATCCATACACACCCCCCAACCAAGGGAAGTTCTTGAATCCCATACATTCTAGACATTTTTCATGATTATCACCCCATTCACTTGTCCCAATACAATTTCTGACACCATTTTGATCAATCGGATATCCAAAATCCCTTTGCTTCTTATCATCACATCACCTTTCGTGTCGACATAAAAAAATTCCTAGAAAGGTGGCAGTATATTGGCTCTCATTCCATTGACAATGAGTAGCCTCAGACGACACAGAGAGATTCCTCATTTCTCTTTGATGTCATTGATCCCGATGACATTCGACTCCAGCACAATTTCATGTTACAGTGGATCATACTTTGTGAAAATTGGATTTTTCAATAGTAGCCAAAGACCTCTGCATTTGTTATCCCGTCAATGCCTCAGATTCATTCACCACTCGATTCAGAGGCAGTTCCTTCATCAAAATCATCATTT
>SNQJ01S0015893.1:57537-75946 GCA_010110895.2 Picea sitchensis | reverse complement strand
ATTTTGGAATACAGAGTTGGATTCCCTTGAACAACAGTCCATATTGGATTAAATACTATAGCCACTAACTTTTGTCCCTTAGCAAAGGGTTATCACATGCTTCGTAATCCTCTTTAAAATATGGATCTTCATGATACATTCCCTTAAGGTGTTCGAACCCGAAGGTCTCCACTTGAAATTCCTGCATAATCAGACATCTATTTCTCAAAGCATCGACAACCTTGTTAGCTCTACCACTAATGTTATTAATCACAAAAGTAAAATTCTACATGAATTCTACCCATTTAGCGTGTCTTTGGTTCAATTTCTCTTGTCTAGTTGTGAATTGTAAATCTTGATTGTCACTGTACAAGAAAAACTCCTTCAGAATAAGATAATGCCTCCATTTTGAGCTTGTATTACAACATAAAACTCCTTATCATATGTGGAATATTTTCTCTTAGTATCATTCAACTTCTCATTGAAACAAGAAATGGGATTTTTGTCTTGGCTCAAGACTGCACCATTATCTACTCCACTTGTATCACATCTCACTTGAAATGTCTTCTTAAAATCTGGAAGAACCAGAATTGGTTGTTTTGTTATCTTCTCTTTCAATACTCTGAATATTTTTTCAGCTTCTGATGTCCAATTAAAATATTTGTTCTTTTTCTTTATGGTGTCCAGTATGGGTGCAAAAATGCCACTAAAATTCCTGATGAATTTTCTATAAAACCTTGTTAATCCATGGAAGCTTCTTACCTCAAATATGCTTCTCGAAGCAGGACATTCTTTGATTGCTCTTACCTTCTCTAGATCCATATTCAATTCATTTGAAGAGATGAAAAAACCCAAGTATATGAGTTATGTCTTCATGAAAGAACATTTCTTCATATTTATCAGTAGCTTCTCCTATTGCAACCTCCTCAACACTAGTTTCAAGTGCCTCAAATGCTCTCCTTCAGTCTTGCTGAAAACTAAAATATCATATAAATACACAATAACAAACTTACCAATGAAATCTTTGAGTACTTCATTCATCAATCTCATGAATATGCTTGGGGATTTCGTCAAGCCAAATGGCATGAAAATCCATTCATACAACCCTTCATTCATCTTGAATGTTGTCTTCCATTCATATCCCTCTCTCATTCTTATCGAATGGTAGCCACTATTCAAGTCTATCTTAGAAAAACAATTTTCTCCACTCAAGTAATCCATCAAATCATCCATTATGGGTAAAGGGAATCTATACATGATGGTGATCTTGTTGATGGCTCTAGAATATGTGCACATTCTCCAACCTCCATCTTTCTTTGGACTCAACACAGTTGGTACCACGCATGGACTCAAAATTTCTCTCACCAAACCTTTATCCAACATCTCCCAGACTTGATTCTTGACCTCTTCATTTTCTTGAGGTGTCAACCTATATGTTTCTTTATTTGGAAAACTTGCTCTTGGAATAAGGTCAATGTGGTGACTGATACTCCTAATGGGTGGTAAAGAACGAGGTAAATCATCCACCATGATATCAGAAAAATTATCCAATAGTTCTTGAATCTCTACATGCAGGTCATCCACAAAAGTGCTTGTAAGGATGACTCTAGGCTTCCTCACCGTAGCAAACTGCATCTCCTATTTCTTCTTGAATTTGCTCAAGAGTTCCTTCCCACTCATGAGAAGTATGCTTGGGATAGCTTCTTCCTTCACTTTATTATCCTCCATTGGAAGCAACAAATGTGTACGGTCATTCTTCTCAAGGGTGTAAGTATTTTTTCTCCCATCATGTATGACATTTTCATCGTATTGTCATGGCCTTCCCAACAAAACATGGCTGATGTTCCTAGGTATGACATCACACAGAATCTCATCCCTATAACCTCCTATCCTAAATTCAACATTTCATTGTCAACTTACCATTACTTGGTGTCCCTTCTGCAGCCACGATACCTTATATGGGTTTGGATGTGCAGTTGTCTCCAGCTCCATCTTTTCCACCATTTTCGTGGATACCAGATTATCATTAATCCCACTATCTATGATTACTTTGCATACCATGTCCTTGGTCTTGCAAGCAGTCCTGAACATACTGTTTCTCTGAACTAGCTATTTTGCTTCCTTCTCTATTTTTGAGAGAAATTTCCTCATCATGAGGGATTTCCCATCTTTCGTTGCTTCTTCCTCTACATTCCTCTTATGTTCTTCATAAATGTGAGCTTCTCCACCTCTTTCTTTCTTCCTCTCAAGACATTCCCAAGACATATGCCTTATCATTCCACAAGCATAGAATTTTACTTCTCCTCCTCTACCTCTTCCTCTTCATCGAGAAAAATATTTTTTTCCACTATGTTGTCCCCCTCGAGAAATTCCTCCTCTTTTAGTACGATTTTGATACTTCCCAACTTCAGTTTTGGGTTTTTGGAACTTCTCTTGGACAGTTCCTTTACCTCTGCTTGGAATTTTTTCGTTGTTTCGTTGGCTTTGTTTCTTGGCCATATTCTCCTCTGCTTTAAGTTCCACCTGATAGGTGTCTTCCACCATTCTCATCTTCATCATGTTGATTTCATCCTGGATTTAAGATCTCATTCCATTAATATGCCTTCAAAATTTTCCTTCATCATTCTCTCAATGTCCTGCTATGATTTTCAATCTCTAAAATTCTTCAGTGTACTCCTTCATTGAAAATCCATTATGTCTCAAGGTATGAAATCTCCTTAATAGATTGATCTGATAGTATTTGGGTATGAACTTAGCTTTCAATTTAGCTACCATCCTATCCCAATATTTGATTTTTTTCTTACCCTTGTGTCTTATGTCGGCTTGTAGTTCATCCCACAATAGTGTTGCATGTCCCTTCAGTCTGGTAACAACATGTTTCACATCATTTTTTTCATTGATCTCCTCATAATCGAAGTACTTGTATGAGGCCCTTGTCCAATCCAAAAACTCCTCAACATCCAAGTTTCCTTAATACATAGGGACTTCTATTTTTTCTCTGGCCCCCATTTTTACAACCGCTCTCAACAAATGTTTCTCTACGGCGTCTTCTCCTGCAACTCCTTCTACTTCAATTTATTCACTCTTTGCTTCACTAATGTCACTAGCATCAGGTTATCTTCTCTAATTTGTCTCCATGGATCCAATCTCGCATGGAATTGCCTCATTTCTCATTCCCTGGCTAGATTTACTACATGTCTCTCCACGCGTCTTCTAGGTGGCATGGTTATGAATGTTCTTTCACATAGGGATTAATTTGGGCTCTAATAACACTTGATGTAGACCATATCCCACTCCTAGAGCCTGCACGAGCTCTCGGTCTAAGGATCATTCACTTTGGGAGTTGAATCAACTCACAGACTCTTTTTGATCCATCAAATCCACTACACAGGTCCTAAATTCGCCTTCCTGAATGCAAAAATCTGCTTCTCAAGGGTCCCCGAACACTAACAAACCCTTCCCGAGAACCGTGTGATAAAACTGTGGGCCAAACCTATATTCCCCATAGAATTAGGGACTTCAGAGCTATCAAGATTTGGGATCCTCAACCAGAATGGGATTCCAATCCTTCTTAACACCTTATTAATGGAGCGCTAAACCACAGCAGGGATCGACGGCTTACAAAATACGCACAAATTTATGGTTGGGATGGATTTTTAGAATTCAGGCTTCAGAAAGTCCTCTCATTCCAACACATAATGCTCCCAAAGTGTTGAAATCTGAAAGTAGATCGGACAGCTCCATATCCTCCTCCAAATCGACAGTTGATAATTCACTTCGCAGCTACAGGATTTGGGGGTTTTGAAATTTCTACTCCATAGTTCCACTGAAGCGTTGGACTACCGAATACACACACACCAAGAAATAAATGGTCCATTCCCTCTTGTCGACCAACGGATATGATTCACTACAGGATTCAGGAGTTTTATATTCCTAACTCTTGAATTCCTCCGAAGCGTCGGACTATCAAACTCGCAGAGGAACCAAATCGATGGCCCAGATCTATCAAATGGATGGCCCAGATCTATTTCGAGCTTTGGAGATTCGGAGGGATCTGATCTGGAAATAGTGGGTTGACTTGTTATGTTATTCAAGCACCCTCTACTTCATTAAAATAAACTTTACAGGACCTTGCTTCATGTGTTAAAATATGCAAGATAAATTATGTGCCAAGTTTATGCTTCTTCTTTTAAATGTTCATGTGTGAGGAAATGTTCTTTTAAATGGTTAAATATGTGCTTTAAATAAATACACAGCAACATAACTTGTAGCAAATAAACCATCAAACTCACAACAATAACAAGATGATAAAGGAGTTCACCCCTCTCTGGGCTACATCTCCTTGAGCCTCCTTCAATGGACTTGGCTCTCTAGGATTAATTTGTCAAAGATTCTTTTACAAGATCCTGCTCAACTCCAATGGAAATATTGATTGTACCATTGGGATCATAATACATAAAAACCCCAAAAATGACTAATAAAACTCTGAAAACGGATCATGGCTCATCCGGATATGACCTCTTCTACATGTGGCCTTAAGCTTCTCTGAGATTCTCTATGGAAAAAACACCTGTAAAAGTCCTCAAATGGATCTGAAACCTATCCCAAAGTGTTCAGAGCATAATAATTATCCAAAAATGATTATTCAATCATATAAAACAAACTTAGGCTCATATGAGCATGACCTCAAACAATGAGGGCTTCAAGCTCCCTGGAGCTTCCTGAAACTTCAATGGTTAAAAACCTGCAAAAGAAGTCTTCAAATGCCTGTGAAAACAATGCCAATGGATTCATAACGTCCAAAAACCCCTAGATGGGCCTTTTCGGCACCTCATTTGGCCAAAAAATGAAGAAGATAAGCCTCCTGTCATTCTCTTCCTTCAAGCTTTTTGTCTCTGGTTCGCCAAAATGCACCTTTGTAGGACCAACCAAGAACATCCTCAAAAACTCATGCTAAAACCTAGCACACGCATGTAACCGCAAAACCGATCAAACTGTAGGATGGTTAGGGCGTGCCCAGCCCCTAACCGCCAAGGCCACGGTCACAAGGGTCACCATGTGACCTCGCGCTAGTGCAAAAGGGGGCTAAATTTCAAGGCCGAATGGTTAAATGACAAGTAGCGGCATATGGTTGGTGGGAAAACCATTTGAACTGAATCCAAAACCCGCGCTCTCCGTGTGTGGTCATATGTTACAACATATAAAACTGTGGCTTTGAATATGTTTAAAATTCAGGCACGCAATATGTTAACCGGTGGTCACATATATAAACATAGAAACCGCGGGCTGGGGCTAAGCCCCAACCCGGACCCCCGTGCCATCCATACAATAAATAAAACTTAAATTTATTAAAACACATATATATGATAAGACCTGATGTGTGGCACGCCGGTTGGGCGGCCTTTGCCAAAGCTTTGCACGGTGGGGAGGTCCGGGGTTCGAACCCCACGGACTCCATAACATTTTAAACAAACAAGCAATTACAACGGTGCCATGTGGCAGCCCCTGACTGGGCCATGTTGCACCACACCATTTGCCCATTAAATGCCACGTGTCACAATTTGATTCGACCACATCTGCCAATGAGTGAATGCCACGTCACCATCTGCCACCTCAGTGTACGGGCATGCCACATCAGCGTACAAGCTCTACCACGTCAGCATCCGTACGGACTGTATGGACTGTACAATCAACACAATTTTTTTACCTGTTTGGTGATTCGAACAGATCATGATATCTCTCTCATCCAACGTCCGTTTGAACCCAAATGAGTTGAGTTGGGTTCGTGACGACAAGGGATACGCACCCGTTCGTTTTGAGGCAATTTCGAGAACTTTGATTTTTGAGCTAAATTTTGACCCCTGGTCCAGATCTTGATCAGGATCGAACACTTCTTCCCTATGTTCTCTCGGACTCCTAGTCTCTAGATGTAGCAATCTATTGACACACGCCCTTCAAAAATGGATAGCCGTGATTTTTTCTAGCCTTCATGGATCTCGACCCACGCAACAAAACTTCAATTTTCCCTCTGAAGTGTCTATCCTCCGAAGTGCAGGATATCCTACCATTTGTCTCTTTTAACCAATGGTCAAGATCTACTCCGCTCTTTAGAGCTTTGAAATATTTTCAAACTACCGCAACAATTCCCCCTTCCTTTCGGAGTCTCACTCTCCTGGACACACGGATTTGTTGACACGTGTCCTTTTAGACATCTACAGTCTGAATTAGGTTTCGGAATTCAAAACTTCATGAGTTCTGCCTCCTTTTCACTCCAAGGATGAAATCCTCTGAATACTCGAATTCTGAAGGACTTCTGGGATTTAACACCCTTTCTACTTCTCCAGATATGACAGTCATGGATGATCCTGAATCTCCCCAAATGGATCTCGTCCATTCGACTTCTAAATAGAAAAATGTGTTCCCTTTCAAGGGATTCTGATCGCTAATATTCCTAAGCTTGACCACATGGGGTGATTCAAACCTCGAACGCGTCCTCTAAACACTTCAAATCTTTCAGACTTAGGAATTTTTCCAAGTCCCTCCTGTGTAACTCTTGTACTCACTATCTCTTCTGAGCTTTTGTTCCTCGAGGTTTCAAACCTCTGGTGCACTCCTTGAGTCCTTTCACTTCTGAAAATTTTTATACTTAGAGATTTTTGTGAAAACCTCCTCACGCACTCCTTGTGCTCGTCCCCTCTTTGACTTCTTCAACACTTCAACTAAGTTTTGGCCTGACGCACTCCTTACACGGTTATTCTCCATATTTTTCTCTCCACTTAGAAATTGTGCACTCCTTGCACTTTGATAGTAAAATTTCATGCTACCGCTTATGAGCTTCTGAGTCAATCTTGACTTGGCCTTCGCACTCCTTGTGGGCACCATGCACTCCTTGCACCAGAACTCTCAGAAGAGAAACAATTGAAACTTATAGAAACATCAAAGGTTCCCACACTTAACCATAAAAAACATACTCAGACACATAAATCATATAAAACAAATAAACAGAAAGAAAACATCACATGTACTCAATGAACTCAGAAATAGAGAACACCATACATTTGGAATCAAACCTAAGTATTTGTATTACTTCAAAAAAGTATGTACATGGACTCTTATATCTCTCTGTAGCTATCTACAATAACTAGTAAAAAAATAACAATAACATTCAGTCGCCTCATTTGGGCATTGGTTACATATATTTATACATGAAGAGGCTTCTCGAACCTTCCTGCCGACTATATTAGTGCTATCCTATCACAATTTAAAACACCTTTCTACTAAGGCATATTAAAATAAATGGCCATTACATTCAGATATGATTCGATGCTTGAAATTTGTACAACCCTACAGATAATTAAGATGCTTACAACCATCAACGGCCTTATGTGATGGCCCTTTCCTCAAAACATTTAAAAGTTTTAATTTACAATCCTTTCAAAACATAATGACGTGTTCTCCTCGGAACTCAAAACAATTTAAAATTTGTGTGTTGGGTGTTGAGTTGTCCTCCACTCGGCCTCTTTAATTGTTGATGGCGATACTCCTGCATCAATTTTCCTTGGGATTTTTTTCCTTCTTATTTTCTCGATATCATTATAGATATTATTTATTTTATGGAAGACTTATAGATGAGAGAAATAAAGACCCTAGAAAACAATAACATTCCTAGTAAGGAAAAAAAACCAAGAGATAGCCAAAGGTAAATTGTTGTCATTAGATACACTATACTTCTATGTCCATTTATTGTATCCCTCGACAAATTTCAAGTCTTCCCACATCCCTTCACTACATTATAAAGTATATATTTATTTTCAAACATCTTTGGTAAAGGCATGGGTCATAATGATGTGTTTAATTTAATCCTCATCAAAATTACACATAACACATAAACCTAGCCCCTAGGAGGTCTTTCTTTGCAAAACAATCCAACTAGCAGTCTTGTTGTTGAAATCCAACCAAAAAACTATCATAGATTCTAGAGGTATATTTTGTTTCCATGCTAGTTTCGACTACCAACATTCCTCACGGTCATCATCTCAAACATTTCTTTATATCCTAGTCTAATTGTATAAGAATTGGAGGGGTTCTAATACCATATCAATCATCGTCTTCATCTATTATCTTTATAGAGAAAATAAGTAGTCTTGTTACCATATTATCGCATTCCTCATTTTATTGTCTAGCTATCCTCAGAGCTCTAGATTTTTTTCATCCTTGCTTATAGAAAGAAGCATATTGATTTGTTGTTTCACTAATTCATTTATATCTTATAGTATCGATTAATGTATATGATCATCTATGTTCCCTATTTATTCCAATCCATGGATCAATACCTACTATGAACATCAACCCATTCCTAATTCTCCAAGCCAACCAGTTAATAGTGAGGGGGGAAGCCAAAACTAGTTCCTTCGACATGATGGATGCACCTACATTGATATTAATATGAATCCTTAGCCCATACTGGACATAAACAAGGTATGTATACTATGTTTTAGTCACTTTTCACCACAATCATGGGAAACTTTATTAACCCCCATAATTTCCTAGTTTCCAAAACTTTATTGAAGTGATGGATATTTTTAAACCCCCAACTCCCATAGATTTAGGATTCTCAATCCGTGTCCATGTTACTAAGGGGATACCCCATTTGTCCTTTTTTCCCTTCCACAAAAAAATGAATATATTTTTCCTAATCCTTCTCATTTCTCCAACTAGGATGTATGTCAACATACAAGTGTTGAATCAAGGGAAAATGTAATTAAAGTTAACCTCTCTATTGGACCACCATCTAGGACACCAATAGGTTATCATTTGTTCCTCCTTCTGGTAGGCCACATCTAATATCTAACCCCATAGACATATTCCTTTAAGAAAAACCCTAAAAACTTCATCCCCTTCTTAAAAAACTATTCTTAAAATGGTAGAGTCTAAGTTATCAACTTCTCTAATCTGGGTTTTTTTGTTCCATGACTATAACATATGAATTGCATTAAAGAGCATAAACAAAGATTATTTGCAACATTAATGAAGAAATCATACACTCGGAGAAATAACACGAAGAATAATGGCACAATACTTGATAACAGAGTTCGTACCAACAATGGACTATGTCTCTGGGAGAACTTCTAAGTGGAGAGGCCTTTATATTATCTCAGCAAAAATTGGCATAAATACATGGAAATACCTCAAATATGGAAATTCCTTGACAATATTTTGTTCGGATCCAAATTTTGATTGCACCAGTGGATTCGTGGCGAGAAATCATGCATAAATGACTGTAAATTTGTCAAATTTTGTCATTGTCACTCCTGGGCTCCTCCTAGGCTCCATGCCTCGAAATGTGTGCCACTACAGTCGTACGACCTGCAATAAATTCTCCTCTACATCAAAAAGAATACCCACACCTGGGACACGGATCCTCCCCAAGGAAGATGATTAAAATAGGCTTAAATCAATTCTGGTTGGCAGATAGACCAAAGCATAGGCTTTGGCATATTGGCAAGTTTGTTGGGTTAATTTGGGGAGGTCTCGGGGTCAAACCCATGGGCCTCCCCCGTTGAGAGTGTGTTGTAACTGCACATAGATTTTAATATATCCCTTAGCTATATTGGGGTCCATCCGGTCTAGTCGTCGGATTCAAAGTCATTTGGTTCGGCCACCATATATTACCTACCACCATTAAAATACTGACATCATGGATTGTGGTCGTTGGGTCTGGGGCCAGTCGGTTCGGTGGCTGGTTATATTTTTTTTTAATTTTAGTTCCCTACCCTTATTGGGAATTCATTCGGTGCCCTATGATTGGGCCACATGGCACCCATGTATTGGTTGCCTTTGCCCAGTCACCTACTGATGTAGACAATCATGTGTCACGTTGTAAGAGTTCCATGTGGCAGCCTCTAGGTGGTGCCACATGACGCCTTCTAGGAGTCCCACATGTCACTTTATTATTGGACCATTTGGTCTCCCAAATATGCCAAATCGACATGCCATGTGGTAGCCTCTCATGTTAACGTCAGCAAGATGTCATGTTGACATCAGCACTACACAGTCAGTTGTTGATGTCACCTTGTACGATGATAATGTCACCTTGTTGACTTTGACTAGGTTGACTAAAACTTTGACCATCTATAACTTTGTCATTCGAACTCTGTTTTCATCGTTAGAAATCTCTCTAGGAGGTCTTCGAATTAGTGTCAATTTCACTGAGATTGGAGGACTTTAAAAATTTTGGCCTTTTAGATCCTCCTAGATCATTCATCCCCACTAAGAATATTTTGGACCACCAAAAGCCTTATCAGTCAACAAATAGGTGAGGTAATTTCTCCCTCACTTTCCCCTTATCGATCTACCATTCCTTTCTTGGATGTGTTCCCTTAAGGCCCGCTCAAAGATATTCAGCATCACCCCTGCGTGAAGTCCTTGTCCTTCTGTCTAGGATGATATCTTCCTTTAACTCATCCAGGTACTCAGGATAAAACTCATCCACTAAAGGTACCAAAACACTCTCCCTTTGACCCATGATCATTGGAGGTTATTAAAATTTTAGGTTCTCTACAATCGCAACTGAGTATATATGCATGTATGGTGGTATATCTAGGTGGAAATCATTTGTGCCAATCTTCTCTAAGATGGTGAAGGGTCCATATCATATGGGCTTGAGATTATTTCCTTCACCCTTCAACCTATATTTTCTTATGTGAAGCCATACTTTATCCCCTTCTTGGAATTGATGATCTACCTAGTGCTTATCATGCCTAGCCTTATACTGGGTTTGGCTCTTTTTGAACTATTCCTGGACTATCTGGTGTACCTATTGAATCCTCTATATGAACTTGTGGGATTTGTCTTCATCTCTTTGTTCACTTGATTCGACATCTTTCCAAAATTTCAAGTCGAAGAGAGTCTTAGGTAGATACCCAAAACATGTCTCAAACAGTGAAATCTAGTTGGAAGAGTGCAAGGCTCAGTTGTATGCATGTTGTACATAGTAGAACTACTAATCCTAAAGTTTAGGATGTTTGTTGCAGTAACCTCGAAGCAAATGAACCATGGTCTTGTTGAACATCTCTGTCTATCCGTCAGTCTATGGATGGAAATTAGTACTCCTCTTCAACTTGGTGTCCATGAGATGCCATAAACGTGTTCAATTCCCCTAAAAATTGATAATCTTGATCAAAGATAATGGAAATGGGAAACCCAAAATGAACCCATACATGTTGGAAGAACAAGTGTGAAGCTTGCTTAGTTGTGACCTAATTTTTACATGGCATCAAGATACACATCTTTCTAAACCTATCCAATTCCACATATAATTAGTCATGACCCCCTTTAGACATAGGTAACCCCCCTACAAAATCCATTGAGATTCTCTCCCAATGATGAGAAGGAACAAGAAGTGGTGTGTACAACCCCAATTTTCTATTAGTGGGCTTAAGAGTTGAGAAAAACACACACCCCTTTACATATTTGGTTAGAATTTATTCCATTCAAGTCCAATAACAAAACCTCTGCAAATGTGCTAAAGTCTTTCCTAACCCAAAATGCCCAGATATTAGAGAAGTGTGAGCTTATCTGATTACATGCACTCTTTCATTCATAGGAATACAATTTTTTCCCATATGATAGAGTAATTTATCCTGCAAATGAAAATTCTACACCTAGAAACCATGGGTTAGCCTCTCATATACATACTTTAACTCTTCATCATTAGCATATTGTTAAATATAAATGAGATGATATAAGGAAGCATTTTTTAAAACAATAGATTCAGAAATAGGAGGTCGAGAAAGCATATATGGAACTTTTTTATTTGTCTTTCTTGTATCTAATAACCAGATGGAATTATTGCAAGAATCCCATCCACCTGTAGTGTCTTGATTGTTGAAGCTTTGTTTGTGGATGGAGGTACTGTAAGGGTTGGTGATCAGTGTGTATGATCGTTTCCTTCCCCATCAAGTAGTGTTTCCATTTCTTCACACTTTGTACAAATGCATACAGTTCTTTTTCATATGTAGGATAATTACAAACAACCTTAGAAAAAGTTTCAAAATGAAAGAAAATGGGATTACGTTGTTTCATTAGGACTGTTCCCATGGTATATGCATTGGCATTGGTCTCAATCTTGAACAKTTRTTGTAGGTCAGGTGGAGCTAGCACTGGTGCGGTGATGATATTTTCCTTCAAAGTGTCGAAGGATTTTTGGTGTCTTCCTCCCCATTGGAAGACCTATTTCACAYTGGTTAAGGAATGCAAAGGAGATGCAATATAGGAGAAGTTAGAAATGAAATTTATCTAGTATTGAACTTCCCCTAAAAAGATTCTAACTTATACAACTGATGTTGGCTTAGGCCAATTTACAATTACTTCAACTTTGGATGGATCTATCTTTAGTTGACTGCCTCCTCAATATGACCTAAGTAAACCAATGAGGTTTTTCCAAATTCACACTTTGATAATTTTACATACAACTTTTTTCTTTTAAGGACATCCAATACTTGCTTTACATGCATTACATGTTCATCACAAGTCTCGTTGAATACAATAATGTCATCTAAGTATAAAATCACAAATTCATCTATAAAAAGGCCTAAAGACTTCATTCATAACATGCATGAATGTCATTGGGGCATTACAAATCCCAAATGGCATTAACATCCATTCAAATAGACCTTGTTTTGTTTTGAAGATAGTCTTCCACATGTCGCCTTCTGCGATTCTGACCTACTGGTAGTGGCTCCTCAAATCCAACTTACTGAAGTACACTTCATTCTCCATCTCATCCATCAAGTCATCTATACAAGGCAAGGGGTAACGGTTCTTCACCATTATTTTGTTTAGTGCATGGAAATCCATGCACATCATCCATGTGACATCCTTCTTTGGCACCAATACTATCAAAGAGCCATAAGGAGAAGATCTTGGTCTGATGACCCCTCTTTCAAGAAATTCATGCACCTACTTCTTGATCTCCTCATTTTCAAGCATAGACATCATGTGCATGCCAAGTTTTGGTAATGGAACATCTTGGTGCAATTGTATTTCATGATGAATCTCCCTTTTGGGAGGAAATCCTTTTGGTTCCTAAAAAAATTCATCATAGGTAGAAACAACATCAATCATTTCATCTTTATGAGAAGGATCGCAATCATCAAAAGCATTAGATTTATCAGGATATTTTTCTTTCAACACCATCAACACAAATTTCTTGCTAGTATTGATGGCTTTCTTTATATATCCTACACTAACAAGAGTTAATTTCTTCATACTATGAGCTCTAACAATGTATTCCACACCACCTTTTGCGATATGGTATTTTTTCTCTTGTCGAAAGAAAATATCATTCTTATCATACAAATAGGGACTTCCCAGGATAATGCCACATATATCAAGCGGGACCACATCAAGTTCAACCTCATCTACCAATTTTTAAGCAATAAAAAATTTCAATCTACACCGCCTGGTAACTTGAAGTTTTGCATCATAACACACCCAATAAAGAGGGTAAGGTTTTGGATGAGGTAATGTCTCTAAGCCAAAAAATTTAAAAATCACTTCAAATATCAAATTAACTTGAGAAGTTGGATCAAACCAAGTATCCACTTTAGTATCTTTGGCTACTACTATGATTTGAAAAAGTTCACTTCTCTTCTTTTCAATTTAGGGAGATGGAATTGTAGAACTTAAAATAGCATGAGAGGAAACTTTCCATTGTACTCCAACAGATATGATTTTCATTTCATCACCTGAATCAGAACCTAGGTCTTGTTGCACTGTAGCAATATTTTTTGGCTTCCCTTTGCCACCAAATTTCTTTGGTCTTAACTCTAGATGTAGTTTCCAACAATGCTCATCATCATGCCCATGTTTTTTGTAATGAGTGCAAGAGGATTTTTCTTCCTCTTTCTTTGTTTTGGTTGTCTTTTTTCCCCTTTCATTTTCCTTTGAACTTGTTGTTTTGGAACTTGGAAGGCTTCTTTGTGTGATATTCCTCTACATTCTTTCCCCTGTTTTCAAGATGTGTTTCTTTCACACACACTTCATCTAGATTAGTGGGATTAAACAACAACAAGGTGTGACAAATGTAATTGTGAAGTGCACCAATATATTTCATCAAAGTGTCTGGAGAGTCTAAAGGAACATTCAATGCAAGTGCCTTTTTCCTAAACTTTTCTATAAAAAATTGAATATTCTGACCTTTACCCTATCTCAAATTTTTCCATTCGATCATGGATTTTTGTACATGACCTAATGGATAAAAAAAAAACAATGCAGAAGTAAATTCAGACCATGAAGAAAGGAGTTTACCATTATGCTTGTTACTTTTCTGAAGTTTACTCTCCCACCATACAAGGGTTGTGCCTTCCATCCAAAGAGAAGCCAATTGGATTGTCAACTCTTCCCCTTCGATCCATTGTACCTGCAAGTAAACCTCCATATGTATAATCCAATTTTTTAACTTATGTGCATTAGCTTCTCCATTAAATATGGGAAAATTGAATTTCACATCTAATTTTGATACTGGATTTTTAGAAGCATTCTGATGAAAATTATAATGATGAGAATGAGAGGAAGAAGAAGAGATTGAAATTGAAGATGGAGATGGAGGCTCAAAAGGGTCTGCTCCAATTCCTTGTTCCTCTGCAACATCATCCTTTGCTTTAGATTTATTCTTATTTTCCTTCTTTGCCACTCTCTTTTCATAATCTACAAACAATTTTCTACCATGTCTGACATCTGGTACAAATCCTTGTGAAAATTATTTTCATACTCTGTACAAAGTTATTCATCCCCCATTTTCTTTCTTCGAGTTGCACATCCAAAATATGGGTTGAAAGTCTCAATTTTTCCTTCACCCTCTTTGAGCTTGGCCCTAGTAAGCATTCACACTTTCAATTCAAGTCAAAGAACACTGCTCTGATACCAACATGATCTAGGATATTTTATTCGATGAGTATAACATGAATTGAATTAAAGAGCATAAACAAAGATTATGTGCAAAATTAATGAAGAAATCATACACATGGAGAAATAACAAGAAGAAAAATGGCACAAGACTTGATAACGGAGTTTGTCCCAACAATGGACTATGTCTCTGGTCCCACTTCTAAGTGGGGATACATTTATATTATCTCAGCAAAAATTGTCATAAATATAAATACATGGCAATACCTCAAATTTGGAAATGCCCTGAAAATCCACTGCTCAGATCCAAATTTTGACTACACCAGTGGATTTGTGGCAGGAAATCATGGAAATGACTATAAATTCATCAAATTATATCATTGTCACTCCTGGGATCCCTACCTTGAAATTTGTTCCACTACATTCAATATCCTACAATAAGTTATCCTCTACCTCAAAAATCATGCCCACACATGGGTCGTGAATACTCCCCCTAGCGTATGATTAAACTAGGGTTAAATCAATTATGGTAGAAGAATAGACCAATGCATAGGCTTTGGCATATTGACAAGTTTGTTGGGTTAATTTGAGGAGATCCCAGAGTCAAACCTGTGGGCCTTCTGTATTGGGTGTTTTTTGTAACCGCACATATATTTTAATATATCCCCGAGCTAGGTTGGGGTCTGGCTGGTCCATGTTGAATTTTTATATGAGATGTTATATGAGATAATATTGTATATGAGATTATGTGATTGGTTGTATATAATGTATATGAAATTCATTCTTACAATGATGAATGTGCCTAATATATAGATAACCTAAAGGCACATATGGTGACCATCCATGAAAGGATGTGTCTCTAATAATTATAATAACTATTTATTATTATTATTATTATTACTATATTAATAATATTATTAATAATTAATAATTGTATTATTAATTATTAATCTAGGGGAATGTCTTCCCAATGTTGTCCAAACATCAACACTCCCTCTCAACGAGGGAGACATTATGCACCTCAAGCACCTCGAGTCCATAAGACTACACTTGGGCCATTCTCCTCAGTCAAATCAGCACGACCACTATGAAGAATGTATGCCCAATTATTCTAACTTCAACACTCTTTCTTAGCTAGGGAGACATTCTGCATCATGCCAAGATTCTTGATTTCGAACTTTGAGGCCAACTTCCTCTTACACTTGTCAATGATCCTTTGATGTAACCATCTCCGACATGCACCCAATTGATGTATACTTCTCCCACATATCACATCGGGTCTCCAACGGTCCTTGTCAAGTCACATGATCAAGGATAGAGACTACACCTGGGTCATTTTTCTTAGCCAAGTCAGCATGGCCATATGAAAAGAATTTCTTATGCTAATACACAGACAACATCAACACCATGGGTCATTCACCACTATTCAAATCAGCATGGCTAACCCTGTGAGTGAATGTATCATCCTCCTCAGCAAATTTATCATGGCCCCTCTGGGAGGATGTCTACCCGATGTTAATAGTTGGAGAACATCAATGCCCTGGCCATTCACCACTAGAAAAATCAGCATGGCTAATCCTATGAGTGAATGTATCATTCTCGTGAGTCAAATCAACATGAACCCTATGGGATAATGTCTTCCTGATGCAGCCACCTAGAGAAACATCAACACCTTGAGTATTTTCCACTCCTTGTCAAATCATCATGACTAAGGAGAAAGACTATGCCTAGGCCATTCACCACTAGCCAAATCAACATGGCTAATCGTGTGAGTGAATGTATCATTATCCTCAATCTTAGCATGACCCCTCTCGGAGAATGTCTACCCGATGCTACTCATATGTGGATGTGTACTAGAGCTTCACAAATCCCTTTTGTATCATGTCTCGAAATCAAGGTTAAAAGGTCCACATCCCAATTCTTATGATTGGCTTCCTTCACTGAAACAAGGGGATCCTCTCCAGGGGGTCTCATATCTCCTCAAGCTCTAGCCTCATGTTTGTATGTCCTGGAGGACGTCTCTCCCATTTGAATCTAAATATAAAGAGGAATCCTTTCTAAATGAAATTATCTAAGAAATTGAATATCTCTTATATCAGGCCCACTCTGATTCTGCATGCTCCTTCTAAACATTGGCTCCCTCTCAGGCTATATAGTCTTCAAATTCATCTTCTCCCTCTACATGTGTTGACCTCCTCTTATTATTAATTACATGGATGTGCACAAATATATGCAGTGACCTCCATAAATTTAACACTCCCAACACTTTACTATACTCTCATTTTCCTAGGCCCTCCTATGAGGGAGTCAAGCCCAGTCCCGCTCTGATACCATGTTGAATTTTTATATGAGATATTATATGAGATAATATTGGATATGAGATTTTTTGATTGGTTGTATATGATGTATATGAGATCCATTCTTACAATGATGAATGTGCCAAATATATAGATAACCTAAAGGCACATATGGTGAACATCCATGAAAGGATGCGTCTCTAATAATTATAATAATTATTAATTATTATTATTATTATATATTAATAATATTATTAATAATTAATAATTAAATTATTAATTATTAATATGGGAGAATGTCTTTCCGATGTTGTCCAAACATCAACAGTCTGGCCACCATATATTACCTGCCACCATTAAAATATTGACACCATGGATTGTGGTTGTCGGTCAGTTCGGCAGCTAGTTATATTTATTTTTTTAATGTTGGTTCCAAACCCTCATTAGGAATCCACGAGGTGCCCTATTACTTGGCCATGTGGCACCCCCATATTGGTTTACTCTTCCTAGTCACCTGCTAATGTAGACAGTCGTGTGTCACACTATCAGAGTGCCACGTGAAGGCCCCTAGGTGGTACCACATGGCACCTCCTAGGAGTGCCATGTCTCACTTTCTTATTGGGCCATTTGGATGCCCAAATATGCCAAATCAGCATGCTCACATTAGCAGGACATCATGTTGATGTCAGCACTACATAGTCAATTGTTGACGTCACCATGTATGATGTTGATGTCACCTTTTTTACTTTGACTAGGTTAACTAAAACTTTGACTATCTATAACTTTGTCATCCATACTCTATTTAAGTTTTCATTTATGTCATTGCAAAGCTCTCAACAATCTCTTCGACTTGTTGTTGGTTTCCCTAAGATTTGGGGACTTTGAATTTTTGGCCTTTTAGATCCTCCTAGATCACTCTCCTACCTCTCACTTAAGCCATTAGACTTAGTAGAATATTTCCACAAGTTGGCCACCATGCTATTGGCTAATCCATAGAGATTTATAGATTATTTTATAAGATCGTCTTCCCTAATGGTACTGAAACACACATTGACACTGAGAGGAGGGGGTGAATCAGTGTTTGGAACTTTTGACTACTTTTCACACTTTCATAGATTCACTAAATTAATTGAATAGCTCAATTAATTATTCATAAACATGTGTAACACAAATTGTATGAAGTAGATAAAATATCCTTATTTTATCTATTTAACTTTAATGAATAC